>JZLH01S0173842.1:57805-68817 GCA_001188425.1 Eucidaris tribuloides | reverse complement strand
AGTCAATTCAACCACCCTCTTGGTTGATTTAACGACTATTTTGATCATGTATGACATCTATCTTTGTCAATATAACAAATGCCGTGATCAATATACCACTATCTGGGATGGAATGATCATTGAATTGGTTAATAAAAACATTTGTCGACTGACTTACATGTATTGGTTAATTTGATCACCTTTACAGGAAAGATTTCTACTAATTAATGGATTCCTTATTTCCTTCACTGATCTTTCTTGCGTGTAGTGATTGTTTTTAACTGCGTTTTATTTCTTAATTTGTATCAATTCCATACTTTAACCAACGTGTTATTGTTACACCAATTGATGCGTATCCATAATAAAATTACTTTATGACGCCAACTTATTCTACAAGGAAAATTACCTAATAAATGGGTTAGAATTTACCAAGTAATTGATGCCCGAGCCAAGAAATCCGAGATCATGATGGTTGGGCATATATATATAACGTTGTCCCATTTTATTTTACGAATGGCTATTTTCTCACAGAAATTTATTCTCGATTTGTTTAAAGTGTGCAATGCCAGAATAGTCACATGCATTTTCGCTAACTGTAATGGATTATTTCAAGTTCCGTGTTGGTGTTAGTTTTAAGGAAAGAAAATCGTCTGCTGAACTGAGCTCCAACACCAAGCTCACTTTAAGTCACGATATCGATTGCACTATCGATTGCATGCAACACCGAGTGACGTTATGTGCGATTACCGGCTTTGGCTGAAAGTTACGTTGATGGCCAAAATGGACAAATGTTAAAAAAATGACACCAAATCAATACTGCCTGCAAAAAAAAAAAACTGTATGAATGTGAAGACAAGTTACTTTATTCTAGTTCCATATGGAAGTTTAATATCAGTTTGACTAATTTTATCAATTTTTAAGGGGAAAAATTACTTTCCGCGGTTTGTGTCGCACTTACGGTGAAGCTTTCTCCATAGCCAACACACACACACACACACACACACACACACACACACACACACACACACACACACACACACACACACACACACACACACACACACACACACACACACACACACACACACACACACACACACACACACACACACACACACACACACACACACACACACACACACGCACGCACACACACACACGCGCATGTCAGGCCTGCCAATAACAAGACCGAGACCAACACCAACACCGAACCTGAAATCACGATTTTTCTAATCCCTATAGGGTTTGGTGTTGATGAATGGGAAAATTACACGTAATTCACAAACACCAACACCGACACTTGGTTCAACAGACGATATTCAACACCGGCTTCAACACGAACTAGTACATCAAGATTTTCGAAGTCAACTCCAACACCAGGCATGACTTCATGTTCGGTGTTCTAGCCGGTGCACCAAATTTCAACACCGAACTTGAAATCATCCATTGTAACCGGATCAACAGTCGCCGGAGCATTTGTCAGGTTGCCCGGTAAGGTTGCCAGGTTTTTTTTTTATTCTCAACCCGCCAAACTACCAGCCAAAATTGATGAAAAACCGTCAAATTTGCATTTGCTGCCTTTTATGGGTAGCATGGTTAGAAAATGACATTGTGATCAACACCTTTTTAAACTCTGCTGCGGTCATAGTCTAAGTTAGAGACTGTTCTCTTTTTTGCCCTAACCCTAAGGCAGTTCATGAACTTGAACTAGGTGTGGGTCTGGACACTTAGACTAGATTTTCTGAGGTGAAGTATATGCACACCGCTACTTTTGAACCCTGTATTGCGGTTTGAAGGAGTAATTTGTTGCCTCGAAATGGCCTAGTTTATACTGTAATAATGATTGTTTTCGTTGTATGCCCTAAAACCGCCAAAATACCGCCAAAAAGCGTTTGGCGGGATCTTCAATATTCTGCCCGCCAAACGAAGTGAAAACCGCCAAATCTGGAATGTTTGGCGGCTAAACTGGCAACCTTGTTGCTGAATGGCTCAGTCTTTCATTACTGTGTGTGTGAGACTCACAATACAAACGTGGTAATAAATGTATGTTATACATATCCCTACACCAAAAGAGTTCTCAGGAGATGAAAAAAATCATCAAGGGATGAGAAATCGATCGAAATACAATGTTATGTGATAAAACTACACACTGTTCGGTGGTAAATCTAAAACCCTGTGCAATTAATTTAATCTAACATGATGTAGTACTGAATATTAACAAGATATCTCTTTTATTTAACACTGAAACAGTCACATTTACTTGCAACTTCAAGAATAATGCTATTGAAGAGAATAACACCATCTGATACGTACGGTATACTGGGCAAGACCCTGATGATTTAATACCTAAAATCCTGTGCGATTAGAATTAGCATTTTCCACCATTTATCCTGGCATAGTACTAAATATTAACAAGACATGTTTTATTGAACACCGTATCAGTCATACATACAAGATAAATTCCACCTGATATATATCTTGGAAAACCACGTGTAGCGCAAATTAAAAAAATATCATGAAGCTACATGTATGTTATTTATGAAAATGTTTTTTTTCCACTTCCAAAGCTTGATCGTTACCAGAGCAACGCGATTCATATATCACATGATATTTTTTTCTTTGCGCGTAGTTAAGATATAAGGATGGATTTTATTGAAAAGAAGGTTACGGTAATATGTTATAAATATATGAAGTAGGCCTCTTCATTGAGGATACCAAGGTCATGTCAAGGTCAGCCTTCTGCTTGTAACAAAATGTCTCTTAAGACTGCTCTTATATTTTATACAAAAGTAATTTGATTTCAGTATTATTTTTATATAAATCACTCACAATAAGTTCAATGTCTACTGAGCTCAATCACACCATATGAAAGCAACCCGCTGAATTTTTACTATGGAATCTGAAATTCTATCATTGATGCAAAATCGTGAATCTGCCCAAAATTATCAAAATGCATTGCACTGAAGCAGGCAAATTCATTGTTTTAAAACAATTGCACAATAGTTAAATTAATTAGGGGAAGAACTCGTCGTGTTGGGTCGTATAAGAGATTTGACATTGGTTAAAATTCAAAGTCATCCTCAAGATCATTGTCAAGATCACAGAGGTATTATTGCTGATAATAGGTGAAGTGGCTTATTTCTGGACTTGATTGAGGCTACAACATAACTCATTCAAAAAGGAGTTTTTTTTTTTTTTTTTAGATAAGCATGTTAGTTGATACAACTTGTAACATCACTGTGGAGCCAGTTTTAATCTGACCACATCCCTTCTTGCTTGAAAAATACAAACTTTTCAACTATGAATACATTACATATTACTTTGTTGTTTTGCTTATATCTTTCCATAGACGAAACCACTTCCAGATGGGGAACGCTAAAAGTTTACACAACAACGAAGACTGAAATTGGAGTAATTATTCATCTTATCTTGTTGCGTAGCGACCAAAATTTCACCTCGGACCAAAATATGTGAAATTTGAATTTAAATGCAAATTTCTGTTTTATCTATGTTAAAATAAAATAATAATAAATACCATTCATTGAGACAGTAAACTTGATTTGATTGTTAAAGTGATGTAAGAAAAGGAAAAATAACCGGAATATGTGATAAAGACATTGTTTTGAGCTGTACCTACCAACACAGGTATTCATTTTTACAGCAAAATAAGTTTGGACAGAGCCATATTATCGTGATTGTACAGTTAAAGAATCACTGGTGGATTGCAAAAATGTGGATCACACAAAACGGATAATCATCACAGTTTTAAACTCACAAAACATATCAAAATGTGAAATGCTTAAGACTCGGCGGAGACCACTGGGTTGCATAGAGAAAAAACATTTTTTCCCAGCAACCGCAGTTTTTGGGATGGTATGTTATTTATTCTGCATACATGTAAACATATGTGAGAAAGGTTACTTGAAAAACATTAAGTGACTTTTTAATCAAATTTAGGTCAAATAAGACCTTTGTTACTAGGATGGGTCATCAAACTATTGAAGTCAAAAGTCATAAGCATGTTTTTCAGTTGGTGTGTGCGTGTGTGTGCGTGTATGTATGTATGTGTGTGTGTGTGTGTGTGTGTTTTGAATTCCCTACCCCTGTTAATAGTCTCAACATTATAGTCCTTGTACAAGCCAAGCCATCGTACTTACTTTTAACCCTATATCAACTGGGGGAAGGGGTCAAATTGACCCCCCTCGACGAATTTCGCGACTTCTCCGCCGCGCGAAATTGTTTGACCGCGTCGCATGCTGACTTTGTACTTTCACGTCTTGCGCATCTTTTGAGACCATTTTTCGCGAAAATCGGACATACCGTTAAGATGCTGCGCGACATTTTATACATGCATGTCAGCCCAAAAATTGCTCAAAAACGTGATTTCGTGTACAAAATCCATGCAAATTGTGTTTTCATCCCAAAATGATAAATGTATGATTATTTTTACTTTTACTGGTTTAAGCGGATTAATTATATGCTGTTTTAGATCTCAAAAGTGTCCCCGACAAAGTTCATAAAAAAAATAAAAAAAACAAAAGGTAAAAAACCCCCAAAGAAATACATAAGAAATTCACAGAGCAATAAAATACCTAAGAAATGTACTATGATTCGGCAATTTTTTTTTTGTAGATAATTGTTAAAAATGTCAAAATGAGTATTTTTACCAAAAATTAGCATTTTACAACTTATTGTAAGTGAGTTATAGGCGAAAAGATAATTTCATACACTTATTTGCATAATTAATTACTTAAAAAATATAAAAAAGGTCATTTTTTGGAAAATTTTACTGTAAAGTCTTGTAGTTTATATCTGGTTCTATGCGCATGTAACTTTTCGCGGTGATCGCACGATCCGCGGCCGAGATCTGAAAAAACCTGGTCTGAAAAAGCCCAGTTAAAATAGGGTTAATGTTAAATATATATGAAAAGCTCTACAGGCATTTTGGGTTGCGAAATCCAAGCGACGCATTTGTTTGTTTTTTGAAAAATATACAATTCCATTTATTTTTGTTAATTATTGATTCGCAATTATAAGGATAATTGTAAAGTTACAAAGACAATTGCGAAATATGACTACATGGCGATAATGCTCCACTTCCCCTCAGGGTAGCACTTATTATGAATAAACTGTCATTAATTTTGAAGTGAAGTGTTGTTTGATGGCATTTCGTTATAACGTAAGGGCTGAAAGGTATCACATTGGGTGATTTCAAGTTCGGTGTTGGTGTTAGTGTTGATGTTGAGGAAACCAAATCGTCTGCTAAACCGAGCTCCAACACTGAGCTCGGTTTAAGCAGACGATACCGATTGCACTATCGATCCGAGTGACGTCACGCGCGATTCATGGCGTTGGCTGAAAGTAAAGCCGATGGCCGAAATTTTTGGACAAATGTTACAAAAATGACACCAAATCAATTCTGCCAGCCAAAAAAAATTGTATGAATTTGAAAGGCAAGTTACTTTTCTCTATTCCTTTATGGAAGTTTAATATGAATACATTACATATTACTTTGTTGTTTTGCTTATATTTTTCCATAGACGAAACCACTTCCAGATGGGGAACGCTAAAAGTTTACACAACAACGAAGATTGAAATTGGAGCAATTATTCATCTTATCTTGTTGCGTAGCGACCAAAATTTCACCTCGGACCAAAATATGTGAAATTTAAATTTAAATGAAAATTTCTGTTTTATCTATGTTAAAATAAAATAATAGTAAATACCATTCATTGAGACAGTCAACTTGATTTGATTGTTAAAGTGATGTAAGAAAAGGAAAAATAACCGGAATATGTGATAAAGACATTGTTTTGAGCTGTACCTACCAACACAGGTATTCATTTTTACAGCAAAATAAGTTTGGACAGAGCCATATTATCGTGATTGTACAGTTAAAGAATCACTGGTGGATTGCAAAAATGTGGATCACACAAAACGGATAATCATCACAGTTTTAAACTCACAAAACATATCAAAATGTGAAATGCTTAAAACTCGGCGGAGACCACTGGGTTGCCTAGAGAAACCACATTTTTTCCCAGCAACCGCAGTTTTTGGGATGGTATGTTATTTATTCTGCATACATGTAAACATATGTGAGAAAGGTTACTTGAAAAACATTAAGTGACTTTTTAATCAAATTTAGGTCAAATAAGACCTTTGTTACTAGGATGGGTCATCAAACTATTGAAGTCAAAAGTCATAAGCATGTTTTTCAGTTGGTGTGTGCGTGTGTGTGCGTGTATGTATGTATGTGTGTGTGTGTGTGTGTGTGTTTTGAATTCCCTACCCCTGTTAATAGTCTCAACATTATAGTCCTTGTACAAGCCAAGCCATCGTACTTACTTTTAACCCTATATCAACTGGGGGAAGGGTCAAATTGACCCCCCTGACGAATTTCGCGACTTCTCCGCCGCGCGAAATTGTTTGACCGCGTCGCATGCTGACTTTGTACTTTTCACGTCTTGCGCATCTTTTGAGACCATTTTTCGCGAAAATCGGACATACCGTTAAGATGCTGCGCGACATTTTATACATGCATGTCAGCCCAAAAATTGCTCAAAAACGTGATTTCGTGTACAAAATCCATGCAAATTGTGTTTTCATCCCAAAATGATAAATGTATGATTATTTTTACTTTTACTGGTTTAAGCGGATTAATTATATGCTGTTTTAGATCTCAAAAGTGTCCCCGACAAAGTTCAATAAAAAAAATAAAAAAAACAAAAAGTAAAAAAACCCCAAAGAAATACATAAGAAATTCACAGAGCAATAAAATACCTAAGAAATGTACTATGATTCGGCAATTTTTTTTTGTAGATAATTGTTAAAAATGTCAAAATGAGTATTTTTACCAAAAATTAGCATTTTACAACTTATTGTAAGTGAGTTATAGGCGAAAAGATAATTTCATACACTTATTTGCATAATTAATTACTTAAAAAATATAAAAAAGTCGTTTTTTGAAAATTTTACTGTAAAGTCTTGTAGTTTATATCTGGTTCTATGCGCATGTAAATTTTCGCGGTGATCGCACGATCTGCGACCGAGATCTGAAAAACCTGGTCTGAAAAAGCCCAGTTAAAGGTTAGTGACATGATTGAGAACACTTGAAAATGCCTCAAGAACCAAATCAGTTGAAATATACCAACGATACACTAGCATGAGTGTATCTCCCACCTGGAAGGATTTGTCTGTAATTTGTTTACTTAAGGAGAATCAAACATAAACATAGGAGTATTTTAATTTTATCCGGGTACGATAAAAATAAGCCCCATAGAGAGCCACACAGCAGGTTTCCCTGCTACCAGTGATATTGACATTGTTTACTTTAGAATGAGTCAACGTGTGACTACAAAAATTTCACAGGAGAATCTATGCATAGTTTACTTGATTCTAGAGTAGTTTCAGCCCAAGTTGAAGACTACCCCCAATCATGTCATTTACCTTTAAAATAGGGTTAATGTTATGAAAAGCTCTACAGGCATTGTTGGGATGCGAAATCCAAGCGACGCATTTGTTTGTTCTTTCAAAAATATACAATTCCATTTATTTTTGTTAATTATTGATTCGCAACTATAAGGATAATTGTAAAGTTACAAAGACGATTGCGAAATATGACTACATGGCGATAATGCTCTATTTCCCTTCAGGGTAGCACTTATTATAAATAAACTGTCATTAATTTTGAAGTGAAGTGTCGTTTGATGGCATTTCGTTATAACGCAAGGGCTGAAATGTATCACATTGGGTGATTTCAAGTTCGGTGTTGGTGTTAGTGTTGGTGTTGAGGAAATAAATCGTCTGCTAAACCGATCTCCAACACTGAGCTCGGTTTAAGCAGACGATACCGATTGCACTATCGATCACATAACACCGGGTGACGTCACGCGCGATTGGCTGAAAGTTACGCCAATGGCCGAAATTTTTGGACAAATGTTACAAAAATGACACTAATTCAATACTGCCAGCCAAAAAAACGTGTATGAATCTGAAAGGCAAGTTACTTTCCCTAGTTTTTATGGGGAAAAGCTACTGTCAGCGGTTTGCCTCGCACGGTGAAGCTTCCCCATAGCCAACACACACATGCATGTCAGCTCTGCCAACAACAAGACCAAGACCATGACCAACACCGAACTTGAAGTCACAAATATCTTAAACCCTAGGGTTTGGTGTTGATGAATGGGAAAATTACACGTAAATCACAAACACCAACCAGGTACTCGGTTCAGCAGACGATATTCAACACCAGCGTCAAACACAAACTACAGGTCGAAGTACGTTATAATTTTCGAGGTCAACCCCGACACCAGGCCTGACTTCAAATACGGTGTTATAGCCAGTGTTAGTGTTCTTACAACACTAAAACCAAATTTCAACACCATACTTGAAATCAGCCATTGACCAATATGAGCACCTGGCGAGATAACTGACACTGCGTAAGGGTCATTTGGACACATATCAGAGGTGAACTTAATATTTAGAGAAGGGGGCAAAATCGGTTGCGAGCACCAGCCCGCCGCTGCAGCAAAGTTCTTTTTTCCCCAAGAAAAACAAAATAACGAAACAAAAGTAACTCTTTTGTTGTTGGATCAACACCTATGGTTTACAAATTCAAACTCATGCGTCACTACACAAATTGTTGAAATTAATACCACACCTGTGTGGCAAATTCCTGGGTAGTCTATGGTTTAAAATCTAAAATCCTGTGCAATTAGTATTGTCTACCATTTATCCTGGCATAATATTAAATATTAACAAGACATGTTTTATTGAACACCGTGTCAGTCACATATACATGATTAACACTATCTGATATGTATCTGGGAAAAACCAAGGGTAGTCAATGAGCCAAGTCCCCCAAAACTAGATTTTAGTTTCACCCCTGCAGGGCGCAAAATTCCTTGCTATACTGTCATGAAGCCCCATGTATAAAGTTTATGAATGTCATTGTTTTTTTTTACTTCCAACGCTTGATTGTTACCAAAGCAACGCGATTTATATATCACATGATTTTTTTTGGGGAGGGAGGGGGGGGGGGGCAGTGGCATTAAAGACACTATATAACATTGTGCACCCCCCTTTTATAAAAATGTCAAACTATGCTATCTGACATATCTGACAGTGTTTGAATGGACAAAAAACCTAGAATACAAAACTTCAGACAGTTTTTTTGTCACTTATTAAGTATGTACAGATAAAAATTGTCATATGAATTATTTTCAGCTGATGAAAATTCTGCAACACAGCAATCTATGGGGGAAAATTGGAATGGTCGGTCAATGATTTTCACTTCTATAAGCACTTAATGATCGTTCTGAACTGTGATTTTTCCCGGACGTTTTCAACCTTATCAGACACACTAGTATAGCATGAGTATCATGTACCTCAGATTTGTTTTAAAACTGGAAACATTGTTATACGATGCCTTTGAGAAGGAAGGGATATTCAAAAATATTCCTCTGAACGTAGTTAAGATGTAAAGGTGGATTTTGTTAAAAAGAGGGGTTACGGTAATGTTATAAATATGTGATGTAGGCTTCTTCATTGAGAATGTCAAGGTTATGTCAAAGTCGACCTTCTGTCTCTTAACCCTAAAAAGACTGGGGTGTTTTGGAGGCTGGAAAAACGTGGGGGGGGGGGGGCTAAGATCTAGGCTGTTGGTAGTCTGATCGCAACCAAATTTAGCACACACATCCTTTGTCATGTCCTCTAAAACAAAACATAGTCGAAATACTGATATTCATTGTATTTTTTAATATATTCATAATTAATTATGCAAATATGCAAATTTTTATAAAAAATGATTTTTTTTTCATGTTTTGGTGCCTATTGTGATCCATAAATTCCTGTTTAAAGGTTTTGAGCTGTAAGAAGAGGTTGTTTATCATGGAATTGTGATGTTTCATGCTTGAATTATTATGCTTAAGCAAATTAGTAAAAAAATGTAGTTAGAAAACAATGTCTATAACATTCACTCAAATACCATACACTTGTAGAAAAATTAAATGACACGGTTGATTTGAATAAACGTTTGATAGATTGAAAATGAAATTAAATAAATGTAGATTGTAAATGAATTGTGTCAATAATTCCTTATTTTTACTTTATACGTGGACAGTCAGTTCACAAATGACATGAACAGAACATTCCCTTTTCATTGTGTTTATTATAAAAATAGCAGTAAGAATTGAATTGAATATTGCACAAATTGTTGTAATGAAGCTACAAAACAAGATAAAGTAAATGGTTGTACATGCTTACGTAAATGAGTAAATGCAGCACAAAAATGAATTCATGTAGAAAGTAAAGTGTTAACTGTTGTGTTTTAGTTTTCTGTAACACAACGCCAAAAATACAATGCTTGGTTTCAGGAGGTTCCCCATTTCCACCCTTCTTTCCATTATACTTGTGTTTGTTTGCTCTTCTTTTGTTTTTGTTAATTTCTAACTGCAAAATACTATACATCCACCTAATATTATTATTATATGAAAGCAACCCGCCTAATTGTTCCTATGGAATCTGAAATTCTATCATTGATGCAAAATTGTGAATCTGCCCAAAATTATCAAAATGCATTGCTCTAAAGCATGCAAATGGATTGTTATAAAGCCACAGTTTAAAATTGACCACAGTTAAAATATCTGAGCTGCATAATCCTCCATGTTTCTCCAAGTGTCTTTGATAAGGTTTAAACATGAAGCCCTGAACAAAAATTGTACCTCACAGTAATCATTTAGTGCTTCAAAAGAGTGAAAATCCAGAGTGACCATCTCCTGACATTGTCTGTTTCCTCCTGGTCTGACTGAATGAAACTCAGGTGGAGTATATTTGTTATTCATCCATACCATGCCAGTCAAACCATAACATTCCAATTTTTTGTATGATAGGATGTACACTGCAAAAACAGTGGTGTTGAAAGCAACACTATAAGTGTTGATTTTAACACCGACGCGGTGTTCTGAGAGGACCGCACCAGCTGGTGTTGATTAACACCAGGCTTTGGTGTCAAATTTTTAACACCCATTGGG
>JZLH01S0173842.1:44298-54822 GCA_001188425.1 Eucidaris tribuloides | reverse complement strand
CCATGCAATAAAATGGGTTTGCAATGTAGTGTTTTCAGTGAATGGATTAGCAGTGCAATAGTTCTTTGTACACATTGTGTTATTGCTTGATATCGTCTATATGTGATAGGGAGAATTGAAGACCACTTCCAATAATGTCACTTTTTCCTTTCAGAGTTTCATATAGATACCTTGAGGAAGGGCCAGCAAGGTGCACCCATGTGATGCGGACTGACGTTGTGCCAACATCATTATTGTTTATGTTGATTTCTCCTGGGTCACCCTCCACTGAAACATTTAAGAAACAAAATGAAATATGATAATATGAAAATTTACAGAGTAGTATGGAATTAAGTATATACAGTACATGTACATGTGTGCAACTGAATGTTTATTTTATATAGATAGATAATAAAGTCTTTGGAAAGTGAAGATTTCACGCTATTTGTGTAGTTCTACAGACATTTTAGAATTTCAAAGGCAAATGTGTCGAATGTGTTGGAACAATGCCACTTTGAGCATTTTTTAGAGTGCAGTATCCAGTTCAAGCAGCTACAACTTTTGACATATGTAAAATGGAGAAAGGTTTCATACACAAAAAGTATGGATACTCTTTATAACTGTGTAATTCTATTCTGATGTTGCATCTGAAGCCCCCGGGGGGGGGGGGGCAGTGTCATTACAAGGTGTACACCATGCGTGTGTATGGACTTTCAAAATAGACCCTAAACAAGTAATTGAAAGTCGATCTCAGAATACCCTAAACAAGTAATGTAATTATCGGCGATCTCAAAAGATACCCTTTTTTAACCTTCTGTTAAAACTATACCATTTTTCCTGATTTTGCGCCGATTTTGATTACCCTTTTCAATGTACGCGCGTACATCGTCCGACGCGTGAAAAACAACCCTTTTTACGCGTTTTTTTTCACACGCGCATATCTGTACACGTGCTGTTGTAATGACACTGCCCCCCCCCCCCCGGATCTGAAGTTACAATGAATTTTGTGTTATGAATGTTTAATCAATGGATATCGACAATGGTACAGAAAATATATATGCTTTTCTGATTTCAAAAAATACCTTTAACAGAATGTCAAACTTTGTAGGAAAATATCTAATATAAACATTCCAATTTAATAATACGTGTAAATGATTTAGTAATAAATTCCATATAGCTACAGGAACGGGATGAACTAAATAAATTGTATGGTAAAAATTGGGGTCCATTTACTTACCCTCTTTACTAAAAAGTATGGCAACATACACTATAACGCATGCATTTTACGTTGATGCGGTATTTTTATAATAATGTCCTAATATGTTTATTATTGGAGAATAGCAAATTATTTGAAACGACATCAATGAGTATTGTTTCTCGTTCTTTTCCAAGGTGGAGAGAATATCAGATGCAGGCGCGCCCACGACAGAAGGGCTGGAACATAAAATTTAACCCTTTTTTCGTCTCCCGTATAGGGGTGGGGTGTTAATCCACACTATCATCATAATTCGGTTTCATATTACCAACGAAAGGGATTTGATGGTTTGGAAAAACTTCCAGCAAACAAAAAATGTCAATGTGTTCCTCTGAAGGGGTCTGAGAAAGAAGACCACGCCCCTCGAAGACAAACGTGACCTCCTATCTTCATAAGACAGCGGTCAGGAGGAAACGCACCATATTTTAAACAAGGCCTTTTCAAGTTATAATTTCTTATTCTTTCTCAATTCTAAAGGCAGTTTATTATTGTAAACATCTTAAAATTTACTGTCATGAAACTTCTTAGTACATTGGATATAATGATGCGAAGAGAAGGTCATCGTGTTTAATTAGTAGCCTTATCCTCCTTGTCACTGTCCTATGAAGATAGGAGGTCACTTTCATCTTCGAGGGGTGTGGTCTTCTTTCTGAGACCCCTTCAGAGGTACATATTGATATTTTTTGTTTGCTGGAAGTCTTTCCAAACCATCAAAACCGTTTCATTGGTAATATGAAACCGAATTACTATGATAGTTTGAATTAACACCCCACCCCTATAGGGAGGCGAAAAAATGTTAAATTTTATGTTCCAGCCCCTCTGTCGTGGGCGCGCCTGCATTTGATAATCTCTCCGCCTTGGAGAAGAAACGAGAAAGAATATTCATTGATGTCTTTTCAAATATTTTTGTTATTTTCCGATAGTATACGTAATTAGGACATAACTATAGAAAGACCCCTTCAACTCAAAATGCATGCGTTATAGTGTATGTTGCAATACTTTTGAGTAGGAAGGGTATATACTCTTTGTTCTCATAGAAATTATTGGAATAATATTTTCTAGTGCAAAAGCTGTACCAGTGACCCATTAAGACTTAAAGCCTAAGTATAATTTTCGTTCATCAGCCAAATTTTTGGTCAATGTGTCACAAAGTATTCTATTGTTACCTAAGACATCAGAAAACAACATCAAACCTACTGAAAATTGTTAAAGTGATAGGCTAACATTGTGGAGCTTCAATTTAAAAAATTGTCAAATTTCGACATCTGAACTACATAGTAGTGTTCATATGGACAAATAAACACCCTAGAATAAAAAAAAGTTTGGAAGGTTACACTGCCAACGGCAAGTTATGCATGAATAAACAATTAAAACCGGGGCGAGTTTTAATAGATTAGGTGTACACACAGTAAGTCTATGGGGGAAATGGGCAAGTTGAATCTCTGGTCAACTGTAGATTTTCAACTGTGTTTAAAGCACTAATTAATCATTTTACAATTTTTTCAGGGCGTCATTTTTAGACCTTATCAAAGACAATGGTAGCATGGGGAATCATGTGGCTCAGATTTTTCAACTGTGATAAATGATAGCCAATACCTTTAATAGTGACAAATTATGACATTTTAATTAAAGGAGAGCATCAAGCGGTATGTACATTACCTATGGCAAATGTCAGGAGTCCCCACCCCCAACATTTTACATTTTGAGTAATTTCTCAAAAATGGGAAAGTTTCAGAGGGAGCAATTTTCAGGGTATTAATAGATCATATACTGTAGGTATATCTAAAAATCAAAATTGCAAAGAGTTTCATTTTTTACCATTAACCAAAACTATACCTTTGCTTTAATAATCATTTGACTGTACTTACATGTTTCCTCTATTAACGATGCATCGTCACTATATGTGGTGGATCCTATGACACTGAATACAGACACAAGGTAAGGGGTGTGTCTATTAAGCCTAGTCAGTCGGAGGGAGGTGACCGAAGATGCCCGTAAGATTGGTGATATCTATGTAACCCAGAAGAGGAAGAAAAAGAATTTTTAACTCTTTGGGCTTGTTGCTATATTGCATTATTGTTCAATAAAAGATTACAGGATTTTCATATGGTTAACATGGGAATATACACCTATCTTCTGTGCAAAGCATCGGTACAGGATTTTTATTTTCTTCATTTTATACTGGTACAAAATATGTACCAGTGCCTTATGGGATAGAAGCATTAGGCAATATAACTATTGTTTATCCAATGTCTGACTGAAATGTTTGTCATATTTTCCGGGCTTCTAAAGAGGGCTGTCATCTCTGAGTGTGCAATGAATTAACCAGTTGGTGCAGAAAAAAAAGCCCCAGGTATACAAGTACAGTTACACATGGCATTGTGTGTCTGTCTATGGTAGATATGAACATATAGATGCAACTTGGCACGATGAGTTTTGGAGTGATTTAATGCCCAATATTGTATCCTTACTGAAGATATTTCAGAGCTTTTCACATTTCATAACGCCCCTTCCCTTCCCATCCCTGCCCCCCTTACCTCTTTTTTTTTGTACAATATAGCATAGCATGGCAGGTTGCATTATTGTCTGTCCATGGTAGATATGAACATTATAAGGAAAACTTGGACGTTAATGTGTTTTGGACTATTTAACCACCCAAACCTTTCATGACACCCCCACCCTTCCCACCCCTGGCCCTCTTAACCCCTTTTTGTACAATATAGCATATCATGGCAGGTTTCATTATGTTCCTGCCTATGGTAGATGTGAACATTAAAAGGACAACTTGAAGGTTAACGAGTTTCAGACTGTTTAACCCCAAAACATTTCATGAACCCCTACCCCCTTCCAAGTTCCCACCCTAGCCCCTTAACACATTTTTGCACAAAACAGCATAGTATGGCAGGTTGCATTATGTGTCTGTCTGTTGTAGATATGAACATCATGAGGAAAATTTGGACGTTAATATATTTTGGACTATTTAACCCCCAAAACCTTTTGTGACAACCCTGCCCCCCCCCACCCTTCCCGCCTCTTAACCCCTTTTTGTACAATATAGCATATCATGGCAGGTTTCATTATGTGCCTGTCTATGGTAGATGTGAACATTATGAGGACAACTTGAAGGATAATGAGTTTCCGACTATTTAACCCCCAAAACATTTTATGACCCCCTTCCCTCTTACAAGTTCCCATCCTTGACTCCTTAACACTTTTTTGCACAATATAGATAAGCATGGCAGGTTGGATTAAGAGTCTGTCTATGGTAGATGTGAACATTATGAGGACAACTTGAAGGTTACTGCGTTCCAGACTTTTTGACCCCAAAACATTTCACGCCCCCCCCCCCACTCACGTTTTCACTTCTGGCCCCCTTAGCTCTTTTTTTTCTTTCTTTTTTTGCACAATATAACATAGCATGGCAGGCTGCATTAAATGTATGTGTCTGTCTATGGTAGATATGAACATTCGAAGACAACTGTAAGGTCGATACGGTTTTACCCCCAAATACATATCTTGGAAGGAAGAAATGTTTCAGAGCTTTTCACATTTCATGAGCCCTCCCCACCCCCTTATTGCCTTTTCTGCATCATAAGCCATAGTATGGCAGGTTGCAGCCCCCTCCTAACCTCAAATCAATTCCTGAGACTGTGCCAAGGCAGGTTTGAGCTACTGCCCCCCCCCCCCCATTACCTGACTATGTGTCACAGCTGTTTCGAGACCCCCATCTGATTTCCTGTTTTGACCATTTTGCCAAGCACAGATATACAAGATGCCAACAATGCCAAAGGGGATACATACTCCTGCCTCACAAAAAGGCAGATATTACTCACCACACTTCCAGTTGGGTAGTGACATATTCTATACTGGTTAAAACTACTTATTGGTTGTATCCACGAAGGTGTGATAGAGTTGGAATTCGCTGTGGAGGCCAAATTACGGACAGTCGTTGGCTCTACAAGGGGAGAAACGTAAAAGAATTAGTTTAACTAATTGGGCTAATTCCTGAATTGCAGGCATAACTAACAGTTATGCCCTGCAATTCAGGAATTAACCTAATGATGAACACAAGTTAGCTTCCATCAGGGACTACATAATATGAAACATCATGAAAAGAAAACTCAGTTTTGGTTTCAGACTCACATCGCATTCATGAAACAAGAAACATTTAATTTTTATGTCGCCACAAAACAACAACCTTTGTCAAAATCGAGGACCCAGGGAACCAGACATCATCATTATTATCATCTTGATAATCATTAGTATCATCACCATCAACATCCCCATCCTCATCCTTATTCACATCACTATTACAATCATCATCTGTTACTCTCACAATCATCATCATCATCATCATCATCATCATCATCATCATCATCATCAACACAATCATCATCATCAACACAATCATCACAACTATCATCACAAAATCATTATTACCATTACAATCTTTATCCATGATCATCCTCATCAAGCTAACTTACGTGTGTACTGAGTGAGACTGGCAGATGCTCCCGTACCACCCTGCTGTTGTATAATGATGGTATACTGTGTACCGGGAGTCAACCCAAGGAGGTCTAAATTGCGCTCTTCACCCCGGGCAACAAGGACCTGGGCTCTAGTCGAACCGGTAGGAGAGTAGGTGATGAGATAGTTGGAGAAGGATCCCGTGCCCTCCTGCCAGGCTACAGTCATCGATGTGGTGCTCAAAGATACTAGGCTCACTTGCAGCGGTGTGGCAGTCACTAATTAAGAACATATGGGGTAAAAACATAGTCCATATATTAAAAATATGGAGTATTACTACTTATCTATTTTTATGCTTCCATATTCCTTCTCCCCTCATCTTCATTTTTCTTGTTCTTTTATTCTTCTTCCTCCTTTTTCTTCTTTGTCTTCATCTTCTTCTTCTTCCTTCTCCTCCTCCTCTCATTCTTTTTTTCTTCTTTGCCTTCCTCCCCTCCTCCTCCTTCTTCTACAATAATTTTAACTCATTCATTCATGTGTTTTTGTAAGTTCATCACACTTCTTTGCTGTTTTTTTTTTTTTTTTGCTTGCCAGTGGAAAATCACTGAGTTTTTTTCTGCTGTCAGGTTTCTTTTTTCTGAAAATATATATATGTGTTTATATGGACTTAAAGTTTTTGCATACCTGTAGTTGCTGAGGTGTGAACAGTGATGCTATTACGACCACCATAAGAATACTGAACATTGACTGCGTATGCTGTGCTTGGTTCAAGGTCCCGTATCCATACCTGTGGGCAGGCTGATTTACCGACGGGAATTTCTTGGAGGTATACGACACCGAAATCACTGCCATCAAGGCGCACAAGAACAGTGTAATCATCATAGATGTTTGGATCATCTGAGGGTGGGGTAATCATGACAAGGAGGGCAGTGGACTCCCGTTCTTCCACCACGACGGCCAAGCTGTTCGCAGTTAGCACTATGTAGAAAATTAAACACAAAACAGTACATCAAGAGCGTCAGTAATCTACATGTACATTTGCAAAAGTGGGTGGGTCGGGGTGGAAGTGGGTGTTGGGTGGGGGCTGGGCGAAGGGCCATCAAGGCTCTTTGGCAAAGGAGGGAAGGGGGTGGACACAAAATTTACCCCTCCCGCAATGTCCAGCTGTGATATGTTAAAAGATACTATACAAATATACCAAGCTGTGAGAAAGTATAGTGGAAATTATCTATCTGAGGAGGGACTGGCATAGTAATAATTTTCCGAGGGGCGAAGCCCCGAGGAAATATATTACGGACAGTCCATCCGAAGATAGATAATTTCACTATACTTTCGAACTTAATGCTTAGTATATTTGTTTTATATCCCTCCGTCTTAATAAAATTTAACAATAATGTTATGCGAACTCCAAAAGTGGTGTTGTGTTAATAAATTGAAATGCGTAGATTACCACCGTCTGCTTCCGAAACGGAGAGAACAGTTACATTGTACGCAACTGACGAATTTGATATGCAATATGTACACAGCCCACACACGTCGCATACGGGCAGGCCCAGTAAGCCGCAGCCCTACGCTTTGCAAGTCAAATTTCTGTTAATTTTCCGCATTTCAATTTACGATTCATAAAATCAGCGCTAATAATTCGAAGGGTTAACGTGAAATCTTCATCACAACACCAATGGAATGTAAAAATAACATTAAAATCATAAAATAACAAAGAAGATAGACTCTAAAATTGTTGTTTTGAGTGTCGCGTCGATCGACACCGCCATTTTGTTTGGGTAATGAGCATGCGCAGTAGGCGCAGTGCTGCCCAGACAAAAATAGTGAAAAATATATATGGAGCGTTGGCGAGGATTTTTTTATTTCTAGTGAAATTATTTTTGATCGAAAGAGCATCAATCAACCAATTGCGTTTTAGAAAGTGCTCATGAATATTCATAGTGGGATATAAACATGTATACATGTAGGTGGCTTAATCATTATGAATTATATCCCTCATTGTAAGATTGTTGCATTAGCGGTGTACATAAAAATAAAACGAATAGTTTTACTAGAGCAGACGTTTTCCAGGGAATATTTCATTTTTTGTTGCTGACGTCACGGTTAGTTTTGTTCCATCGGGGAAAAAAATAATTAACCTTTTTCTCGACCCCACCCCTATTAGCTCGACCAATCAGCGCCCGAGAATTTATGTCGAGTGTCGATCCAACTGAAAATGACAATTTTAGCGTTTAATTTTAATGTTATTTTGTAATGTTTAAAAACAGTTTCATATTTTCTCCATGTCATGAGCAAAATTTTACCTAAATAATCCTTTTGGATGACCAGTGCCGTATTATACTGTACATTCAACCTATGAAAATTTTAAAAAGTTTGATTTTCATCGCGTTGCGCCGCGCGACGTACCATGCATGCACAGTCAAGGTAGTCACCATCACTAGCACTTTGTGTGAACAAACAATGGCGGCCTCCATGCAGCTCGATCGTTAACCTGCAGCGGACAGGAATTTCTTAGCTTGTGTACTTTTAAAAACGGATGAAGTCTAAGGACATTTTACCATACCAAGAAGCAAATAAAGTAAGGTGAGTTTGTATTTACTAAATTTTGACATCAACTCTAACGTTACGCCTTGCCCTAACAAGTAACATTGACAAGACAGGTTACGTTACGCCAGCGTTAGCACTGGCAGTACCTTATTACGCTACGCAACGTACGCTGAGTGTGTGGGGCCCGTTCTCGGAAACAAGCAGAACAGGACTGGGACAGGAACCCGTAATACTTCACGTTACAAAATCTATTGCGTAGGCCTACTGACCATTTAATATTGTATTGGAGGGATATAAAACAAAATACAATAACACATTCTCGGAACAAGCCAAAACTATTCGCACTCAGTAACATCAATATTACTAGGCCTACTGTCCTCCTCGGGCCAATGGCCCTCGGGAGAATAGTATAATTTGATGTTCCTTCGATGCGAACAGTTTTGGCCAGATCCTTGAGTGTCTTTGAATATTTGTATACTATATACCCATGAAAGGCAAGGAACTTATGATATAGTATTGTACATACATGTAGTTCCAACAAATAATATGTCCCCTTACATTTTAATGGGGGGATGGGGACATGTCACCTCTGTACCTCACTTGCTAAGGCCCACAATGAAATTCAATAAAATTACAAGAAGTGTGAAAGTGGCAACAATAATGATAATGGCAAACTAGAGTGACACAAAAATAAACAAACCGTTAAGCAAAAGTAATTGACGAAACAAACAGTAAATTCGGAGGGGGACAGGTGTTTGTGACTTGTTGAAACTTAAAACAAAGCTTTTAAATTTTATCTGGTGTGGACAAAGTAAACTCACTTTACTAGTGCTGAGAAATAGTTTATCACCTGAAATACTGAGAACTAATCGTAACTCTAACTTATTTAAGAGTTATTTGTCTTCTGTAGTATTTAAGAATACTATGAGGAAATAACTCAACAGAAATATCTTCAAAAGCATGTGAGATTCAATGATATATGCAGCATTCCACTACAACCCTCATCCCTCTCCCCCCCCCTCCCTCACCCCAAATGCCTATTTTCACAGTATCATTTGCAAACTACACACTTTTCACATCTTATTCAATAAAAAAAACACAGGAAAAATAAATAATCACACTTTTCTCTTTTCAAGAAGTTAGTGGAATGGGTTCACAGGAGAAGATAATTTTTAAAAATCTTTTCAAAAATTAAACTCACGAGTTCGGCCGACAACATCATCAGCATTAGCAACCACAGATCCACTGGCATTCAGGGCTTGTACCTGTACTGTGTAGTCAGTGTCAGGGGTCAGACCTGTTAACAAAGCTCTCCGGTTTCCATCAATGGGGTTCACTGTCATACCGTCGTATGAGACCCTGTAGCTGGCTGCCCCTATAAACTCACCCCAGAGTACTTCCAGTGTGGTGTCTGTCCTTTGGCCAATGATTGCCACGAAGTTGTTGATTGCTGTGAAAATAATAGATGACACCATTTTATTTTTTTCCAGTTTGATTGTAAAATACTTTTAAGAAAAGTGATATAATCCCTCAAAACAGGTGAGTAAATGTTTGAAAAAGATTAAACAAATGTAGGAAAATTTTAGAATTTGTGTAATTCTATACATTAGTATGGAATTCGCAACATAATGACATTCATTAAGAGCAAACCTTTGTGTTTTTTTTTTCAAAATACTTTCAGGGCAGAATCTTCCTTTTTTCAAAAGGACATGTAAATGCCCAACTAAAATATAGACTCACCATCTACAAAAATTTTACCTATCTGCCGGCCGGGTACCTTTCTATCTCACCCGCAAGATGACCAAAAAAAAAAAAAAATGGGCAGGTAGACGGGTGTTCAAGTCCACCTCTGCATACTTTACAATTTTCAATTTTTTTTGTATGAACACATTTATATCACAAAGGAGATGTAAGTGTTGAGAATTTCTATAAAGATGAGTCTATCACTAATCACAGACTTACCTATCTTGCCCGATGCAGTCAACCCATCGCTCTCGTTGGAACCCTGATGACGGACCAACGTAAATGTGTAGATGGTGTCTGACAATGCGTAAGATATATTCAAGGTCGTCGTATCCTTTGGCAATCTGACTGGAGAGGCTGGGAAGCCGACAGCAGGTTCATAAGTCACCACAAAGTAATCAAACGACGTGTTGACGGGCAACGTCCAGCCAAGAGTGAACTGGTGAGCCTGAGCCTGGGTATCAGTAATCTCGAAATATGAGGCCTGCAGGACGGCTGTTAATGAAAGGGAGAACAGACGGAAATAAAAT
>JZLH01S0173842.1:31823-44248 GCA_001188425.1 Eucidaris tribuloides | reverse complement strand
ATGGCTGCCACGGCTCTCCTGGGCAAAATTCTCGAGGGCCCAATATCAGAATTGGCGTTTTATGTGGAAATCAACATCTGTGCCAAATTTGGTGCATTTAGACAAAAGTGAACAATTATTCGACTTAACCGCCGGACTACAAGACCCCACCTTTATATTACTGTACACAACCCTCTATTTGTTTTGCATACAAACTTTCACTTCATCTTTTTCCCTTCTTATAAACATGCCTGAACACACTTACTTCATACACAAAACTGTGGAACAGAATGGGTATAACCAGATATGAGATAAAAAAATGAAGAAAATGTTTCTTCAAGAAAAGCAAGGACAACGCAAAGCAAACGGTAACATCCCCTCGCCAGGTACAAATAGCATGCGCATATTTAATGAACTGGCCTACATACTTGAAAATCAAAATCTGTCTAACATTACTAAAGTTATCAAATGGAACATGTACAGTGTAATTAGTTATTCTTACATATTTAATGAGCTATGACCTTTGACATTTGATATACATAATCTCAAATCAAACATATGCTGTATTTTGATACTCTGTACCTTTATACCAAATCTCATTATATTTAAATATGTCAAACATTACTAAAATTACCAAAAGGAAACCATATTTTTGGATATGCATGATTAGCTATTTTCACACATTCATTTAGCTATGACCTTTAACCTACATACTCCCAAATCAAACTTCAAATGCCATTTGGATCCCTTAGTCTCTTTTTCACTTCCGGTGGGCGAGACAAAAATTATGTGGGACTTCACAGAAACAAACTACAGCAGTTCCACTGAGAAGCCTGAAGCTACCATGGTAGCGAAACCAAATCAAATATGTATAAACCCTTGTGACCTTTGACCCTTCACCCCCAAAATCTAATATGTTTATCAGTGCCTCATATGACATACTTGTCTCCAGCTACATTAAAATCCAATAAGCCGTTCTTAAGTCATCATGACAATGAGCCCAATTTGGGCAAGTATGAGGCCTCATGACCTTTGACCTTAATGCCAAAATTAAATCAGTTCAATTTAGCCTCATGAAACATACTTGACCCATGTTACATCAACATCCGATGACCCGTTCTTAAGTAATAGTGGTAATGAGCCCATATCAGACATGTCTAGGGCCATGTGACCATTGACCTTTGACCTTTTTACTCCAAAATCTTATCAGTTCATTGGTGCTTTATCATATATACTTCACTCAAGTTACAGAGTGTACATCAAAATTTGATAAGCTGTTCTGAAGTTATTTAAAACACCGAGCATCGGGCCTCATGACCTTGGATCTTTGTCCTTTCAACTCCAAAATCTAACGAGTTCATTGGTGCCTACTTAAACGAAGTTACATTAAAATTTTATCCCCTGTTCGTGAGTCATTAGAGTAATGAACACAAATCATACATGTATAAGGCCTTGTGACCTTTGACCTTTCAACTCCAAAACCTAATAAATCCATTGGTGTCTTATAACACATACATGTATTTCAGCCACATTGCATCAAAATCCAATCAACCATTCTTTAGTTATTGTGGTTAACAAGCTCAAATTAGAGGTTTTAGGCCTGTGACATTTAACCTTTGACTTTTCAACTCCAAATTCTAATCAGTTCATTGTTGCCTCATAGTACACACTTGGTTTTAGTGACCCCAAAATCCCATCAGCTGTTCTCATGGTAACGAGACCCAGTAACGGACGAACGGACAAATAACCCCAAAACATAATGCCTCCAGCAACTTTGTTAGGCAGGCATAAAGATGAAATGGCATGGCAATATACCAATGCAGTTCGGATTGATCACATGACACATTGAGGTGGGGGGCACCATGCCTCTAAGGGTTCTAAGGTGATTTTGCAAACTTACGTGAGACGAAGTTGATCTGCACCAGGTCACTAATCTTCTGGTAAGGGGGATTACCACTCACTGTGGATACGGTGGCCGTGTAGTTGGTGTTGGGCATAAGGTCATTTACCACTTGGCTGTTCTGCACGGTTTTGTAAGTCAGGTTGATTACCACACAGAAGTAATCCCATACCCCTGTAGATGGGTTATCCCATCTCAACGTGACCGACGTGGGTGACAAGTCAGTTACGTTCAGATTCTGGACTGGGTTTGGTACTGGAATGAAAAAGAACCCCAGGGGGCACAACACTCATCTGAGGTCACGTAACCTCTGTGTGGTGCCCCTAGAAAACATGGGAACAACTCTATTTCGAAATGCGGGGGGACACCCATTGGGGACACCACACTCTTGTAATACTGGGCTATGTAAATTTCAAAATCGTTGGGGGAGGACATATCCCACTGTCCCCCTCCTCCTACCCCCCCCCCCCCCCGGACTTTGCTAGAGAGTTTGTCATTGTACATGTATAATTTAAGCCCTTTGAGGCCAAAATCTATATGCACCAAAGGGGCCACATGAAGAATTTGACAACTTTCCATCCCCTCTTCCCCTCTCATACAAATAATTCCGCCTGATTCAGTTAAAATCTAAACATCCAATTTTAGAACATAACTATGTGACCCCTCCCCCCACCACCACCACCACACATATTATTCCTTCCTGAGACCGTGTGTACCTACCCTGTGAACTGTCATTAACAACTGTTATTCTTCACATTCAAGGGTATGACCATCTCAGAAAGGGCAAAATCTTCTTGAGACAATACTATTCCTTCATTTCTTAGTCTTAAACTTTTCAATTGGATTATCAATGTAAAATAATAAAATAATAATAATAGCAAAACAAAATGATAGGAAATGAGTTTTGCTTTAATTTCTCACGATTTGGAGAATTTTTGACAGTCTCCACAACACAGAGAATGGGTAGCTAGGTAGTAAATCCTGTTGACCAAACTTACCCCTGTTTTAATTCTTTTTGAAGGAATTCTTTTTTGATTATTTACCCATCACTTGGGGAAGGGGAGGGAAATGACACCCATTGGTCCCTAATGACTAAGTCTATGCTGAATACATTCATGACATTATACTGGCCATTTAATTTTTTCAGCTTCATTGTGCTTCCCAACATGAGAATTTGTTCTATACTCTCATCCTCTCAATCACAAAAAAAGAAATGGTTTAATCAATAAGTTCACAAGTACTTACTTGTTCGTACCCTGGAACTGTACATGTTTGAGGAATTGAGAACATCAGTAATATTCAGGGTGTACACAGTTCCTGGACTTATTGTTACAGCCGGCCAACTAAAGTCCATCCGTGTCTCCATGGTCACCACTTCAGATACAGCAAGACCATCAGGCTGTGCGAGTCGTACAATATAACTTGGTGCAAACGGACCCCACAGAGCCGTCAGGGAAACAGACATCACGTTAATGAAGACTATCTCACCTGGCTCAAGACTCACTGGTAAAAAATTAAAGGAATGGAGAATGTGCCGATTGTCACTGAGAAAAACCCCCCATAAATGTCAAGTTTTGGTGAAAATCTTGGAGCTTAGAAGACAGATTTCACTCTGTCCAAACTTTGTCTGTCGAATCTTAAAAATACAGCCACCTTTGTGAGATAAAGACTGAGATAAAGCTTGTTATGTCAACCATGGTTTTGGTTCTCTTGAAATTTTAACATTTTTACAGCAATGAATTAGAAATTCGAGCAATTCAACAAAACAGAATAAATGGGTATGCCTCTCTCCACTATCTTACGTCAGGCTAATCAAGCTCATAGCATACATGATCAAAATCCACTTTTATGTGTAGAGTGTAACCTCAATGTGTTACTTTCGGCCCACCGGTTCGCCGAGAAGAAAATCAGTTTCACACCTTTTAATTTAACTGACAAATCTTACTGAAGTTCCTAACAATAATATTTATCGAAAAGAGGAAGATACATCGAACAAACTAAATTAGTGTAAATGTCTTGTCTTGACAGAATTGGGATTTTTCCGAAAATCATACATTTTTGAAAAGTTATACCCCTAAGTCTAACACAATGCAGTCCCTGGTTAACACTCCAGGATTTTTAGCCCAGCACCAAAGTGTTAAAAGCAATTAGTGACCTACATTATGACCTTGGATAGATCCTTACACCAAATCTGAAACTAGCCTTTCCTAACCAGAGTTATAAGTCAAAAGGATCTTTCAGAACAAAGATTATTGACTTGTTACCTTGATCTTTGATGCATAGATGCATGGCTATATGAAATTAATTGTCATTTGTTTTCAGACCTATTTACCAAATCAAATTGATATTGTTATACCAAGAAAATTTCATATATCACTTAGAAATAAACTGGACGAACTGCACTCATGGGTGAGTGTTAGGACCTCTTCACAACCCAAAAAAGTGCAACAAAATGAAACATATTCAATTCTAAAGTTATTTATCAAATGGGGTGTTTCCCTTTCTTCGAACTTATAATTAACAATGATATAGACAAAACAAGCTTTCACTTATATTACTTTAACTAAAGCATTGATCTAAATTATAACACTATTAACTTACAACTTAGTCCACTGTTTAAATCCTGCAGGTTTTGTCAGTCAAAAATTGTCCAGCACAAATTAGATCCACCCAAATCCACAAGCGACGAATATGAATATAATTTCCCATAACAGCAATGAACCAGTAGGTGAAGACATGTAGGTCTAATCCCAGTAGTATATCCAGAACACGTGTTCATAAAACAAGCTGTTAGTAAACTCTAGTAGCAGTTCAATTTGCACACAGGTGACTATTTGGGCCGAGGTCACAAATTAAACTCCCTCATGATTTTCCTTTCCCCCGGGTATATACCATGCGTCCCAGAAAAAAAGGGGACCCTAAAACAAAGGCTTATTGTGCAGAAGCACTTGGGCATATGAATGCAACACAAAACAGTTCAAAATAAACTTTGATTTATGCTCTTTCAAATGATACATAAAGCAAACCTATTCATGCATGCATGTCTGAGTACCATAACTTTAAAAAGTTAATGACAAAAACCATTTGCTACACTTAATGGCTTTGACACTGTGTAAACCATGATAAAAAGAGATGCATGGACAGGTGGTGTGCACAGTGTAACAGCCATAAAGTGTAGCAAATGGTTTTTGACATTTAATATTTAAAGCTATCGTACTCAGATATGCACACATGAATAAGTTTGTTTATGTATCATTTGAAAGAGCATAAGTCAAAGTTTATTTTGAACTTGTTTCTGCAATCATACGCCCCAGTGCTTCCACACAATAAGCCATCGTTTTGGGGTATTCTGTTTCAGCCCCATTATTTACCAAGAGAGTTATGCAAATCTTCTTTACTATTATTTATGCACCCTAAGGCTTATGTAGCAGCAAGGAAAATTTTGTAAGTAGTGCAACAGCTAGGAAAAAAAATCTCTGGATGCAGTTGTTGCTTGTTTGGTTGTTGTGGATGTGGAACGTGAAGAAGTTGGTGAAAAGGGTGATGGTGGAGAAGAGGAGAAGGTGGAGGCTGAAGGAGGAAGATGTAAGAAAGAGCTTTGAGGGGAAGGTTGGAGAGCTTGTAAACAATGGCGCGCCGGACTTGTGGGGTGTTTTTAAGCAGGAGTGTTACAGGCATGTGATGAAGCCTGCGGGAAAATGAAAGGCAGGAGAGATAGAGGAGAAACATGGTGGTAGAATGAGGAGGTGAAATAGGCAATTGCGAGAAAGAAGGATGCACGTAACGAAATGTTTAAAAATGGTACTGAGGAAAGTAAAGCAAAGTACAAAAACATGAAGAATCAAGTGAAAAGGGTGGTGGCAAAAGCCATGATGGAGGAGGCTGAGAAGGAGTTGAGGGATTTAGATGAGAATCCAAACAAGGTATTTAAGCTATTGAAGGCAATGAGTAAGGATGGAAAGGATGTAGTAGAGGGCAGAATGTGAGTGGAAATAATGGAAAGCTGAGTTTCAGTGAGAAAGATAGATGTAGAGTTTGGAAAGAGCACATGGAGAAAATTAGGAATGAGGAAAATAAGTGGGATCAGAGGGTGGAAACTGAGATGATGGAAGAGCTGGTTGGGAAGGTTAGACGGAAAGAAGTTGTGAAGGCAATGGGGCCAATGAAAACGGGCAAGGCTGCTGGACTCTCGGGTGTGGGTGTTGACATGATTAGTGCGAGCGGGGAGATAGGGATTGGTGTGATGATGGAGATGTGTCAGAGTGTGTTAGATGGAAGAGGGATGCCGGATGAGTGGGCACTGAGTGTGGTGGTCCCAATTTTCAAAGGGAAAGGAGATGCAATGAGCTGTGGTGTGTATAGGGGTGTGAAGTTGCTGGAGCATGCAATGATGATAGTGGAAGGGTTTTGTAAAATAGACTTTGGAGAATAGTGAAAGTGAATGAGATGCAATTTGGTTTTATGTCAGGGAAAGAAACGATAGATGCACTGTTTATTCTAAGGAGACTTCAAGAAGAGTATTGAGCTAAGGGAAGAAGTTGTGCATGTGTTTTTTTTGATCTGGAGGAGGTGTTTGATAATGTCCCAAGGAAGGTAATAAAGTGGGCGATGAGAAGGAGAGGTATACCGGAGGCAATGTTTAGAGATGATTTTATATGAAGGGGCTAAGACAAGAGTTAGATTTGGGTCAGAGTTATCTGAGGAGTTTGAGGTGAAAGTAGGTGTACATCAAGGTTCTGTGTTATCGCCACTGATTTTTGCAATTTTGCAAGAGAAGTTTTGATGACCGAGATGCTGTATGCTGATGACTTGGTTTGATAAGTTAGACGATGGAGAGAATGAGGGAAAAGTTTTAGAAGTGGAAGATGGCCTTTGAGAGGAAGGGCTTGAAGGTAAATCTTGAGAAGACAAAAATGATGGTGAGTGGAGCAGAGGAAGAAGTATCAGTGAGTAAGGTAGACCCGTGTGGCATGTGTGGAAGGAGCGTAAGGGCAAATTCAGTGTTGTGTAGAGAATGTGGGAAAAGACAAGATGGGATAGTGGAACATATGTGAAAAAGTTGTGTGACAAGGTGGAAACGGTAAAAGAGTTTCGTACTTAGGGGACAGGGTGAGTGTGAGTGGAGGGTGCAGGACAGCTGTGACAGTGAGGGCAAGATTTGGGTGGGTGAAGTTTAGGGAATGAGAAGTTGTTATATGGGAAAAGGTTTCCTCTGAAGATGAAAGGACTAGTTTATAGGAATTGCGTGAATTCGGCAATATTGTATGGGAGTGAGACATGATGTTTGAGTGAAAATGAGATGGGAGTTCTGAGAAGGACTGAGAGAGCAATGGTGAGAGAGAAAGCTGATGGAAAGGAAAAAGACTGAGGATATGTTGCAGATATTGGGTTTGGAAGAAGCGGTGGATCAGATGGCGAAGGTGAATGGAGTACGATGATATGGACATCTGTTGAGGAGGGATTTTGATCATGTTTCATGAGAAGGGACGCTTGAGTTTGAGGTAGATGGTCAGAGGGGAAGGCGGTGACCATAGAAGACATGGAAGAATGAAGTGGTGGAAGAGAGTAGGAGGATTAGATTGAGGGAGGAGGATGCACCGAATAGAGTAAAGTGGAGGGAGGGGGTAAGGGCAATTTCTATGAGTGCGAGGTAAATCCGGCCACCCCCGTTGTCAGGGACTAAACTGGATTAAAAACCTGGATTACTACTACAGTTCAGCTAGTAGTGGGGGATGTGAACAATTGTAAACTATAAACAGTACTACCTCACAATTTTCAATATGTGGACACGCCAACTAGAAAGGACCAGATTTTGGACAAGTGTTACGGCAATATGTGAATGTATATAAAGCGGTTTTAAAACCTCAGATTGGGAGGTCTGATCACATCATCATCCAACTCATCCCCAAATAAAGGCAGAGAATCAAAAGGTTCAAATCCATAGGAACATAAAGGAGTGGAATGAGGATACCATGATGGCCCTGCAGAGCTGTCTGGAATGTACAAACTGGGATGTGCTTGTAATAGATGTCTTTAGACGAGACAGTTAGTGTTACCACTGCAATAAGTAGTATCAATTCAATTAAAATTTTGACAGGAAGAGGTTTTTGTCGCAGACTTACTTGTATTTCCTTCCACAATAGAGGGCACACTAACACCACGTGACACGCCCTGCCCAACGACACTACGGACAAAGAAGGTATAGTTTGTGTCTGGATTCAGGCCTTCCACTGTGTAGTACATGTCGGTGCTGAATGCAGAACCTGACGACGTTCCTTCAGTGTCAGAAGACCTCCGGAAGGTCACCTCGTAGCGGTCAAAAACGGTATTATTTGGTGGTGGAGAGAGAGAGAGTTGGACTGAGGTCTGCTCTGAAGAAATAATGGTTATCTCACCAGGTGGATTTGGATCTGTAATTAATTGGAAAGATGACGATGATTAAAGGAATTAAAAAAATAGAGTCAGAATCATATGTACTAAAAGAACACACAGAGACAACATCAAGACTGATCAATCTATCTTTCTTAAGATATGTCATTTGCACAACAGTCATAAATAATCTCCTTTCTATAAGAGTCCAAAAATATGACAGCAATTTTAAATTGTTTCTCTCCAAATACCTCATGAAACTCAGGTTTAATCTACTATTTCATTTACTAGTTCTACTATTACTGTAACTAAGACTACTGTACCTATTAACTACTTCGACTTTCTTTAATACAGCTGGTATAGTACCATCACTACTACTACTACTACTACCACCACAACTACTACCACCACTACAACTTTACCACTACTACTACTACTACTACTACTACTACTACTACTACTACTATTACTACTACTACAATTATACTGCTACTACTACCAATACCACCTCTTATTCTAGCAGTGCTACTGCTACTACCACTAATAATTAAAGGCCAACTGTTTCTCTAAAGACCACACATGCCTTGTCCCCTTGTAAACAATGTGAAGTATCTTTCAATAAAAGCCTGATGTATTGATAAAATTGATATACAATGAAACTAGAAACAAAAACAGAGCTAGCAGGAATCAAATTCATACCAGTGCCCTTATTTTTTTTTATTGATTACTACCAATTAGTGGTCAAATCAAACTTTAATGGCCCTAAAAAGTTCAACCTGCGGTCAGGTGTGTGCCGTTTTAAGGTTGGTTAGAATACGGAGTGCAAAAGGTTGTGGGAACATCAAGAAAATCCTGAATGTTCCTCACTTGTAAATGCACGGGTGGTCAAGGTGGCCACTGACGGGTAATTATGAGTGACCGTTACGTTGTATTCACGACCCGATTCCAGCTGTTGTGCTAGGAAGCGTGGACGACCAGATCCCGGTACGTCATTAAGGGAAATCTGCACGTTGTCACGTTCCACTAAAACAGTGTGGTATCCAGCGCCTGCAGATGGCCAAATCAAGTCTAGGGAACTGTTAGTCTTAGTCCAGACATAGACCACTCCTACAGCTGGATCTAGATATGATAATGGACACATTTACATTATTTTATGCAGGGAACAATCATGGGGGAGGAGAACAACCTTGAGCATACACAAATTAGGGGGTGTTTGGGGTGTTAAAACACCCCCTTGTGCAAAAGGTAGGTGTTAACAGCCCCTTTTTTTTTTCTAAAAGCGAGGTGTTCTTAAGCCCTGTAACACACGGAAAGAAATGGTACTGGTGTTTGGTTGTGAACGGACATGATTTGGCAGTGAAAATTTCCCGTCTACCCCCACCCCCTCTTTTATCTTTTAGCTGGTTGGCTGTGAAAAAAATGTTCCCATTGAATTTGCCGGTGAACATTTTTCGTCTACCTACCAACACCCCCCCCCCCTCCCCCACTCACACACAAACACCCAAATTTTTGGTTTTTCATTGGTTCGCCGTAAAAAAATTCCCTGTCAGACACTCCCACCCCCCCACCCTAACTTTTGGGCTTTTGCTTCATTGGTTGGCCGTAAACAGACATGACTTGGCGCAGATGAGCACCCCTCTTTGAGAAGTCACGGATAGTCTATGAACAAGTCAAAAACAAAGATTGACCTACAGGACACATGGTGTGATAGTGTTCAAGAAAGGTTACTCACATTTTAAACAAATCTGTTTAAACAAATCAAAGGTATGAATTGTCAACATTTCATCTAATATCTATCTTTTTTAAAGTGGCAAATTTGCTACTTTTTTATAAGAGTGCGGTGGAGAACTTCTTAATAGTTTTATAAACTGATTTTCACTTAGAATGACTGTTCCATTGAAACTGTACAAAATTTTACAAAATTGTATATTTCACAGAAAAAAATGCAACTCTATTGTACATGTACTTGTTAATCACCTATACTATAAATAAAGATTATTTTTCTTGCCTTTCTGATGGGGAAGTTAAATACTTTATTGCTGTCTGTGAAAAGTGCAATTTTCTGAATTTGTCATATACAGTAGTACATATTCAACAGTTCTTCTAATGTGACATTACAGGTGTTGTAGAATGGTCTAAATAAGGTGTCCTGCATAGGGATTAAACAAACTTTGGAAAATCAAAACTCTTGAATGAATTATCCAAATTTGCTCAAAAATCATTGAGTTCCTCAACATTTGATGTCGTGGTGATATTGCCATTTTATTTGACTTTCTTTGTAACTTTTCTAACGTTACTTTGAGTTATGATTTCATCCCCCCCCCCAATAAAAAATGAATTGACTTACCGATGGCATAAGTGATGGCAAGAGCATTGCTTTCCACCAATTGATTCCCATTTTTAACCACTGATGAAACTTGAAACGTGTAGAAAATGATGGGTACCAGTTCATTGATATCAACCATTCTAGTCTCTGCAGTCACCATGAGCAGCGTTGTGCCCGTCTCACCAAATGGAGAGTACCTGATCCTGTAGCCAGTAATATTAGTTGATGGATTTGGGGGATTCCACCTTAGTGCTACCATGGTTGACCCACGTCCTGAGGAAGCACCAAACAACGATGGTCTTACGGGCACTGAAAATGTAACAACAAATCAACATTAACAGAAGTACGCCACGTGACCTTCACGCCATGGTTCCACAAGCACCTGAGATCAATGTCACTTTAAAAGCAATTAAAAATGGATTTTACTAAATATGAGTGTTTCAAGTAACAACTTTCTGTATGATGCACATTTATTGAAAATGTAAGAAAGCAAAAAAATGCTTTTTGTAACCATATTTCATATTTTGGCTAATAGCTAAATATGTCTGTAATGTTTTAGTGGTATTGTGGCTGTCCACCAGATTTTGCAAAAAACTTACAAGTGAACACGAAACCAGATCTCATCACCGTCGTCATCGGGTTAGTCAGGGTCCAAGTAGCCTCATATTCATACATCGATGATGTTGTCAGACCTGTAAATGATCTTTCCTCAAGAGGGTCAAGTGTTTCACGAGGATAGGAAATGAAGGCCGATCCGACAAAAGCCCTGCTGCTTCCAGCTTCTGTAACTTCAATTCGGTAAACTCTTATGACGAGGGAGCTGATGGAGGAAGACTGAGGGGGTGCCAGACCCAGTCTGAACGATGTCGCATGAAGAGACAGGACTGTCACCGAACCAGGTTCTAAGTCATCTGTAAAACGAGTAATTGATAATATTAAACATCATAATGCATGGGGGAAATTTCAGCATGACAATCAATCATTGTTTCATCCAATAATTTGACAAATTAATCGACCAGGAAGCAAACTAAACTGTAGTTTAATCATGTATACATGAGTACATGTATTAACCCTACTTTGACCGGGCTATTTCAGACCGGGTTCTTACTGTAGGGGAGGGGGGTCAATTTGACCCTCTCCTATCAGAACTCGGCCGCAGATAGTTCGATCGCCACAAAAATTCGCATGAACTTAAAGCCGGATATAAAACTGTAAGAATGCATACTTAGATTTGTCAAAAATATGTATTTAAATTTTTTTACTTTATTTTATTTTATGGTCTCACAAGATGCAGAACACTTGAAAGTTAAAAGTCAGTGATCGATCCTGACCAGTCAAAATATTTTGCACGGCAGAATGGTCGCGAAATTCCTATTTGATCTATCAATGCCCTGAAAATTGTTTTTTTTAGGAACTTCTCAAAATGTGAAATATAGAGAGGGCCCACCACATTTCCCACAGAAAATTCATGTACCCCAGCAGGATTTTCAAGAATTTAATCGTTACAATTTGTTACTTTCAAATTTTCAGCAGGTTTGATGTTGTTTTGACTGTCTGGGATGACAATAGAACACTTGGTGAAAGATTGACAAAATGTTGACTCAATAACGAATGCTATACTTGGGTTTTAAACCTCACAATTTATTGTCTTAAAGGTTAGAGACATGATTAGGAACACTTGAAAATGCCTCAAGAACCAAATGAGTTGAAATATTTATCAACTATACACCAGCTGGAGTGGATCTCCGAGCTGGAAGGATTTGTCTCTAATTTGTTTACTTAAGGAAAATCAAGCATGAACATAAAAGTATTTTATTTCTATCAGGGCACGAAAAAATAGGAACCATAGAC
>JZLH01S0173838.1:0-11265 GCA_001188425.1 Eucidaris tribuloides | reverse complement strand
TATTATTAGCCTACCCCCGCCGTGATTCATTTTAAAGACGCTATACAGTGTGTCCCAGAAAAAAAGAAGCCGGATTTGATGGTAAAAATATTCTATTATAGTGAACTATCTATTCAATGAATTAGGTATGTTTGTAAAGCTCTGTTTCTCTTCTTTCATTTGATACACAACTTATTATTCATCGTTTACGCATGATTGAATTAAGACAAGGAATATTGGTACTACCGAAATTTCGTTTGCACGCACATATTTCATCTTTGAGTGCTTTTTCAGGGTATTACTTTATTTTGTTTTTTTTTATTATTTTTTTTGGTTTCGCCGAGTCCTTGCGGTATCTCGTGTTATGATGGACCAGCCCTTCCTATCAAGCATTGCCCTTCCCAGCTCGTCAACAACCAGATCAGCGTCCTCTTTAATGTGTCGATGAAGGTCTTCGCTGGCCTTCCCCTGCATCTCTGTCCATGTGTAGGTGTCCACAACATGAGTTGGGAGACAAGTTCATCCTTTCTCCAGAAGCAGTGGCCAGCCAGTTTTAACCTTCTCTGCCTTATGTTTGGGGTGATGTTTGGTAGACGGCCATACAGATCGGCATTGCTTATATGGTGTTCTGCATCTACCTTGATATTCAGGGCTGTTCTGAGTAGTCGGGTGTAGCAGTCATCCAGCTGTCTTGTTTGTTTCTTTGTTATCGTCCATGACTCGCACCCATAGAGCAGTACAGATTCCACTGTCGCTTGGAAGAGATTGATTTTTATATCCCTACTCATCTTAGATTTCCAGACCTTCTTCATCCTGTCCAAAGCTTTCCACGCCTGGGCTTTTCTGATTGAAATATCCTTTCCCGAGTTGTCAAGGTGGCTACCAAGATATTTGAAATCGCTCACCTTCTCTAATTCATCCCCTCTAATTGTATATAGATGTGTGTCTTCCTTCTGGTTGAATGACATATACTTGGTCTTCTTAGAATTGAGATAAAGACCCACCTTGGATGCCTCTCACACTAGTCTGTGCTTGCTGACTTACATTGGGGATTAGGGCGATATCGTCAGCAAAGTCAAAACCTGATTGTAGTTGGACGATGCCTTCTACTCCTACGTCTTTCCAGCGTGAATCCAACTTTGTCTTCATGATTTCCTTTTGCTTTCCTGAGAACCTAATCTAGGACAATAACGAAGAGATAGGGTGACAGAGTGTCTCATTGTACTACTCCGGCATTTATGGTGAAAAGATCAGTGGGTCCATCAGGTGTGTTAACTCTAGCTTGGGTGTTGTCGTACATCAGTTTCATTGCTTTGATGAGCTTCTATGGGTTACCATAGGCTCTCAGTATTTTCATTTTACTGCGGTTGACTGAATCAAAGGCTTTGCTAAAGTCGATGAAATGTCAATACTGCCGGGAGGTTATTTGCTTTGACTCCCTTATGCTAGGTTCACACTGCCGATCTGCCAACTCGATGAGGCCCGATCAAGCCAAATTTTGGCCTTTTCGGTCCAGTTCGGCCAGTAATCGGGGCTCATTCTACCATGATCGGCGCCCGTCTGCCTTGATCGACATCGTTCTGATTACCTACTCGAATATTTTTAACCGCCAAAAACATTCGAGTACGGAGCCAGAGCGTTGTCGATCACTCCGATCAAGGTAGATTGACCCCGATTACCTTGCCGAGCGAGACCGACCAGGCCCAATATTGGCCTGATCGGGCCTGATCGAGTTGACAGATCGGCAGTGTGAACCTAGCACCAATGATTCTCCGTACTGCCAGTATATGGCTAACAGTGCTTCTTCCAGCACGGAAGCCATTTTGGTTTGTTCTAAGGTGATCGTCCAGCTTTGGGCGTATTCTGTTTAAAATCATCTTGTTGAACAGCTTAGCCACTACTGATGATAAGCTGATTCCCCTGTAGTTGCCCGGGATACTCAAGTCTCCATTTTTGGGAATAGGGATGATATTGTTTGTTGACCATATATCCGGCTTTTCTCCTTCCAGTGCTTTGTTGCAGAAATAGAGCAAGATGTTTAAATCACACCTCTTGATCACTTCAGGTGATAACCCATCTTCTCCCCTGCACCTTCCCTCAGTAAGTGATAACTTTGCGAATTCAAATTCTTTGTGACTAAACGGCTCCTCACAGATAATCTAGATTCTCAAATATTTGGTCTATTTCTTCATCTTCCTCTTGTGTGTTTGCAGTCATTGGTCCTCCCAATAAGTTGCTGAAGTGGTCAAACCATTGCTTCCTCCTTTCCTCTACCTTGCTACCTTTGATATGACCCTTCTTACTGGTTTTCCTCCCTGTTAGTTCATTAATGTGTCTCCAGCTTTCCTTGTGTTCACAATTTGCATGTGCTGATTCTATCATATCCACTTTCCTGTCCAGATCTTCTTCTATCACCTTCCAGTATATTTCATTCAGGGACCTCCTAGCTTGCTTGTACATTGATTTAGTATATTCATTAGAGACCTTTTTGAATTTATTATGTGCTAGATTGAATTCTTCCCTTGCTTTTGTGACTCTTAATTGCCTCATCACAAAATCGTACTCTCTTGGATCTCTTCCTCTTGGGTAGCAGTTCTGTTGCCACTTAATTGTTTGCTTGACAAGGTAGTTATACTTTGCAGAGATATCTTCTTTTTCATCCTCAAGGATACTGAATCTGTTATTGACTTCTACACTGTATCTTTCTTGCAACTCCTTGTTATCTTTCAAGGCAGACCAGTCATGGTCAACTCTCCCACTCGTAGTTGCTGCCTTTCTTAAACTAAGCTTGATCTTTGCAGATACAATTCGATGATCAGATCCGATGCTGTTAAAGCTGTCATATGCTTCGACGTTAATGAGGCTATTCTTCCATTTCCTCCTGATGAGGATATAGTCCAATTGTGCGTGAGTTCCAAGGGGGCTTGTATAGGTCCACAGTTCCCCTTCCTTTTCTGAAAGTAGGTGTTCCCTATCACCAGACTGAAAGAAAATTCGTGTAGGTAGCTTCCATTCCTATTGGTTGCGTCGTGGTAGATGAAATTACCGTGTTCTGGCCCGATCCTAGCATTGAAGTCACCAATAACTAACAGAACGTTGTGTGCTGGTATAGTGTGTATCACATCAGAGAGTTTGTTGTAGAATGACTCAACAACCTTCTCGTCAGACATGTTGGTAGGGCTGTACGCAACTATGATGGTTTTTGTTTGGGAAGTTCAATCCCGCAAATTCCACTGCCATGATGCGCTCATTAAGAGACTTGATCTCAATGAGTGATGCTGCAGCTTTTCTGCCTATCAGTATTCCAACTCCTCCATTTGCAGCTCCAGCTCTGTTCCTATAACCTGTTGATGTTACCATCTTGTAGCTAAGAACCTGCTGCTCTCTGAGTTTATCATCATGTACTATTCTGTGCTCTCGTATGCCTAGTATGTCAATATCGTACTTGAGACAGTTGTGCACTAATTCTTCCCTCTTCCATTCATTTTGTCTTATTAGACTGTTAACATTTAAAGTTGCTATTCCAAGTGCCTTTTTTGCTAACTCAACAGTCTCTTGTCCTTTAAAGTTAGCTCCTCATCAGGCTTGTCCCTTCCCGAGGGCTTTGAGGACAAGCCGTCATGTAGCTCACTGCGTGACGGGGCGTCTTCTCTGGATGTTGAACAGGAATTATAGGGACTTTAACCCTAGAGTTGTAGCTTTGTTCCATATCATTTCAGTTGCTAGTACTGCAAGCGGGCACAACTCCTACTTGATGCCTTTGTAATCTGGGGGAGGTCCCATAACCTTTTTCGACCAAGATCTGAATGCAAGGTAGCATTACGTGTTGTGATCGTTTTAAATGTAATATTTTTAAAAACTAAAAGCATGAAATAAACATTCATTATTTCTCCTTTTATCTGACACCTCATACATAAAAAGTGGATAAAGTATGCTGGAGAACAAGTAAAATTAAAATATGCCTGTTTTAGCGTAATTGTTTTGGAATGAATTACATTTTGAGCAAATGGAAGCGAGCTGAACAAAAGGTTTACGCACTGCTGACTTCGCACAATATCTTGCTTGGGGCACAACAATAGTCTCCGAATCTTGCTCGCAAGGTGGTTTCTTGGTCGCTTGCTGCCAAATCCAGAAAGAAGGGTCAAAATTTTGGAACATTTTGGAAAACAAACATCTTTTCAAATTGTCTTTTCTCACTTATGCATTGATTATTTTTCACAAATGTGGTATCAAATAGTAAAGAAGAAAGACATAGGTGTTTTATGATGTCCTTCAATATTGAAGAGTTATTCTAAATACATCTAAGGATGACAGTTTGAATGTTCAAATTTGCGCGGGCAAATGATTTTATGACTGTGTCTTTTCTGATTCTTTTTTGCTCAGCCATGCGTGAATGGAAATTGATGTGACTGGTATCAAATTTAAACAAGAGAAAACATGCTTTTCAACTATGTACGATATTTATTTCATATTTGTTATTAAGATATAAAAATATCTTCATCAATCTCGTTTCCTTTTTTCTGGGACACACTGTATAACACGTACTGTGGAAGACCCGTTTTAAAAGATTGTTGAACTTTGCTATCTGACATATCTGACAGTGTTTGAATGGACAAATAAACACCCTAGAACACAAAGTTTGAACAGTTATGCTGTCACTAGTAAATATGTGCAGCAGGCGCGGTTCTAGAGCAAAAGTTTTAGGGGGCGCTACAGGGGCTTGACGGAAAGATGCGAGAAAGCGAAGCGACCGAGCGGGGGAGGGTGTAGGAACTTTTGAAAATACACATAGAAAAGACGTGATTTGGGCATGGAAAATTAATATTTCAAAGGTATATTTTATGTAATATATTAGGGGTTATTCCAAAAAGATTACAGGAAGTATGTGAAAACTGTAATTGGGCAGTGATAGAAGGAACGAAACCTGCGAACAGGGGGAGAGTGTGGGAGGGGGGACACCCCCTCCCACGGTAGGAACTTTTTGAAAATACGCATTAGAAAGACGTGATTCTAGCATGGTAAATTCCCTATATTTTAAGGTATATTTTATAAAGATGGATTGCAGTTAGGATTTCAAAAAGTTGTAGCCTACATGGACGTATGTGGAAAACTGTATGTGGCGTAGTCATATAGCAGAAGAGCGAAGCGACCGAGTGGGAGGAGTGTGTGTTTGAGGGGGCCTCCCACTGAGAAAATTTTTCAAAATACGAACAAAAAAAGGTGTTTTCTAGGCATGGAAAATGATATTTACAGGTATATTCACTGGTGTACTCAGGATTTTTCAATAGGGGCAGACGTGGAGGATCGACTAAGCGAAGAACATAACCCCCCCACACACACACACACACACACACACACAACACACAACAGCACACACACACACACACACACACAAACACACACACAGAACACACACAACACACACACACACACACCACCACACACACACACACACACAAACAAACAAACAAAACACACGGTGCGTAGACGGGTCATTTTGTTACTTCATTTTTTTAAAATTCATATGTTTTTGGGATGGGGTAGAATTGGATAGTTTGGGGACAAGTCTCGGAGGGGATTCCCCTGCCAGGGTAAGAAAAAAACTACATTTTCACCTTAAAAATCTATAGTTTTGGCTCCTTAGCGACAAATCAATCGAATATTATCCATGGTCAATATATGACACTCATACTGGCTTAATACGGACGGAAAGCCAATTAAAGTATTGTAGGGGGGGGACATTCACTTTTTTACAGATACAATAAAGCATTGAAAACGATATGGCGCAGATAAATGACAAATTGCAAAATTCTTGACTGTTGGAAAAAAAGAAATTAACAATATTTGGAAAAGTGACAATTCTGAAATCTTTGCACTTAGCCAAATTATTCATTTAAAAAATTATTATGGATTCAATCCCCTCTAATGTTAAAATAACCTGACAGGAATGATTTTCAATTTATATGGGGCCCACAAAAACAGAAAGGTCAAAAGATGTACTTTAACACAAGACTATGTCCGATGAGGGAATCAAGAATGGTGTGATTAGTACAGAAGCATATTGCTACAGTTTTAGACTGAAGTGGTTTAGGTATTGTTAAGTGAATGAGAGCAACAGAAACGTGGAAAGAAATGTGTCATTTTTGGGATTCAACAAACTAGGAGGTCTAAATTTGTTGTTGCATTTAATTATGATACCCATTATTTTAAAAATCCATGGATGAAAGAAAATACCCACCTTTATGGGGAAATTTTACACGCTTGAATGATCATCAGATCACACATACTTGGAAAAAAGAGTGTTAAATTAAACGAAGATAAGTCTGAAGAAATTTATGTCATAATTCAATATATTACATTGATAAGAAACCGCTATTCTATGTTGATCTTCGGTATAATGCAGGTTTTATCTTTTGAAGGACGTGGTTTTCAATAAAATGTATACGGTCCTGTGAATATATTTCATCTAAACTTACGTAGAACAAGAAGAAAAGGTAACCTTCTTTTGATTATGGCCGCAGATTTAAAAAAGCATTACCTAATAGTTTGACTAATCAGGTAAAAAACAAAACGAAAACTAGGACGCTTTACGTGAATCGTATGTTAGAGCAACCGTCTCTTTTTTTAAATATAAAGTAAAAATCTCTCTCGGAACTGAGTAGTAAATTCTATTATAAACTAATATTACCAGTAACGAGACCACATATACGATTATTGTTGTCTTTTCTGGGACCGGAGAACGCGAGATAGCATTTAATTGGCCTGTCGTTTTCAAAAGACACCTATGGGGGACATTAAGGAAAACAATTGCGTGAATTTAACTTCAAACTACTAAACAAATTTGTTGACCTGTCAGGAAAAATCTTTTAGATGGGGGTTAGCAATGGACCAAACATTTGCCTCACACTGTAATTGTGGAGAAGACGTACACACGCTTTTGTTTTTGTAACCGAAATTACCCATCCTTGTTCATGTTCAAAAACGTTATTTACTATGCGTTTTCAAAGTAGATATTGATATCAATACTCTACATCTAATTAAAGCAGACACTGATATTTTGACTTGATAATCAATATAGCCTGGTGGTGCATTCTATAAATTAATTCTTGAACGAAATAGAACTGGAAAAATATAAAAGAAGTGTAAGCTTGAAATATTTATTGTGCAAGACGAATAGAAAAGAGAAAGAGAAATAAACGAAGCTGAGTAACAATTATAATTTAAACCTACCTAAGAAACTGGTTGTATTATTATTTGAAACACGGTTAAATCATGTCTTCGATTATTGATATTTGATTATATGTCTTGATTACATTGCTAATTTGAAATTGGAATGTGAATAAATTCTCTACTTCTGGGAGGCCAAAAAAAAAAAAATCCGAATATTTCATCCACTTTCAATTTGTTATTCTGGCTAATTAGACAAACAATTATGCATTTTTACCTTTAAGGTGAATTCCTTGATTAGTGTACGTTACACTTTATCGACAAACTTATCAACATTTGGCTCTCACATGAATATCCTTTATATAATTTTTCTGTTTTTGCGTAACTCAGGCAATCTCTAGATTGGCACCTACTTCACAACATCAAGCCAAAAATCATGAGACATGTTTCAGTGGGTAATAACAGAACTTTAATTATGCGTTAGTTACGTTACGGAAAATAGAGGACATCGGACAAAACCAATGACAAGTCTTATGTCCTCACCATTTCCCTCAACGTGTTCTTCAACTTGAAAACAAATGGTATTCATGCGTATTTCTGACATCTTGATAAGTCATTTGCATATGATAACTTATTGCATAGAAAAATCTTTTCATTTTTAACTACAACATCAAAACATGCTAGTTACGCTTACGGTTAGATTACGTTACATTTTGTCCATCCATCACAAATTTGCGTTTATCATGTCTTTTTCAGATTGTAGTATGCATATGTGGGGCCTGTATTATTTCAAAACAATGGAAAAGAAAACTATTGGCCATGGAAAATTGCGCAATAAATGATAGTTTTTTCATGAAAACTGAGATTTAAGTCACACTAGTCCCACATGTGGTATTTTCGTGTAATGGATTCTGATTCGTTCCTAGAGGGTTGCTGTTGAAGATGTAAATTTAGAGTAGAAATGATGTCCCCGCATGTTTCTTCATGATTCATTACCCATTCAAACCATTAATGTAATATATTCGACGATATTGACCAATTTATAGTAATTTGTTGATTGTTCCAATAAATTCACGGAATTTCCCTTAAGCGTATATTGAAAGTTTGCGCGCGCTATAGCGCGCCGAAAATTTTGGACATTCTATTGACCACGGTCAATAAAAATATTGGGGCCCAAAGGTATTGTGTTTAGTTAAATTGAAAAAAAATGATATCTTTAACAAGCAATGTAAGGACCCAACAAAACCCCATTAAACATTACACACTATTCAATTTTGCGGCGCCCACCTCTCTTGAAAAATTGTCAGCGTATATTGAAATTTTTGCACGCGTATGCGCCGCCGAAATTTTGACACTTTTACAACACGCCAATGAAAATCTTTTGACAAACATTGTTTTTGCCCCCTCCCCCCCCCCCAAAAAAAAAAACTGATAAAATTGAAAAAATTATTATGTTTAAAAGCCTGCGTAAGCACTGCAAAACAATTAATTGTATCATGTACCACACCAACTGAAAATATTGGGGTAGACATTACTGTGACATTATTGTGTTGCTCCCCCACCCCTCAAAAAATAACAATGACAAATTGAGAACACTGAATATGTTATTACAAGCAACGTAAAGGGCCCACTACAAAACCATTACACCTACAACAATGTTTTGTTTTTTTGTTCGCGCCTTGCCCGAGAAATAATTGTTAACATTATGTATTACTGTACGGTAGCGCGACCGAAAAATTTTGACATTTTATTTACCAGCGCCATATGAAAATATTGGTGGCAAGGTACTTGTTTTGATCCCCTCCCCTGAAAAAATTTGTTAAATTGAAAAGAAAAATGATGAAGATTAAAAAGCAATGTAAGACACTACAAATCATTAAACTTACACAATGTTTTGCGTTTTTTGTTCCGCGCTTTGCGAGAAAAATTGTTTTTAACATACGTATATACTGTACTGCCAAATTTTGCCGCGCGAAAGTGCGCCGAAAAATGTTGACCATTTCCTTACTATTTGCCCCCTCCCCTTACAAAAAAAATTGACAAATTGAATCATTCTTTAAAACGTAATGCAAGAATAGACAAAAGTACTACAAACCATTACACAATGTTCAATTTTTTGCACGCTTGCCCGAAAAACGTGTCAACGCATAATTATTATTGTACATTCTGCTTCGCCGGCAGCGCGCCCCGAAAAATTTTGAATTGTTCTTACTTTTGCCCCCCCCCCCCCCCCTTAAAAAAAATGAAAAATTGAAGTCATTCGTAAACGTAATGCAAGAATAAGCGCAAAGGAACTACGAAAACCATTGAGACTTTACACAATAAATGTTGCTAGCTTATAATTGCAATTTTTGCGCGTGAGAGCGCGCCGAAAATTTTTTATGACAATTCGTTTCCACCGCCAATGAAAATATTGTGCCCCCCTTATCCGCCAAAATGTTTTGACGCACGCTGTGCTATGCCGTGATTTTTCTAGTGACTTTTTATTTCATTCTTTTAATTTTTTTAGTGCTGAATGGCGGGGGTGGCCCTAGTCCCCCTGGCTGCGCTAGTGGGTATCAGTTTACTTTATACTTGCGTGAGGAGGAGGGACGGCTGTGTGGGGTTGGGAACCCACTGCAAGATATGTTTTTGAAATACACGCTAGCAAAGACATGTTTCTAATTCACAGTTAAATACATATTTTAAGGTATATTATGCAAATATTATAAGGATTGTTGTGAGATTTCAAGACGATGTACAGTAAGTAGACCTAATGTGAAAAAATGTAAATAGTAGTCGACTTGGGATGCGAAGCCGACCGACAGGAGTAGGACTTTTTTCGGAAAATAATATGTTAAAAAGACGTGTTTCTGGGCATAGTAAAATACGTATTTAAACATTTTCATTACGTTCTTTCTATCAATATTTCATCTAATATAGAGCGCTTCTTTATTTACATAATAATTTTCCTTTCATATAACTCTGAATACATAACTTTAATTTTTGTTTGTCCGAAAATTTTGGGGGCTTGAGCAATTTTTGGGGGGCCTCAAGCCCAAGCCCCCCCCCCCCGTAGAACCGCGCCTGAGATTATGTGCCTTCACATTTCTTGCTATTACTACGTCAACTCCCAGTAACCATATACCATTATTTTTTATGCAAATGTTTCTTTATGTCATTGCAAAGACCATTATGATTCAAAGGGGGGGCTGTCAACGAGGGTTACTTATGTTGAAAATGTGACTGCTATTGTAGGGCAGGCTAATGTGTGGAAGACACATAAACGTTTGTATATTGTCTTAGCTTCAAGGGATATACTTTTTTGATATACAAGATTTTTCTTATAAATAAACTTTTTTGGATAAAATTTTTTTTTCAAATTTATACTATTTTTTATATAAAATATTTTTTTCATGAATAATTATTTTTTTATACAAGATTTTTTTCACCCCCGTCATCAACGATATTGCACAACGGTTGTCTTAACCTGCTTGAGAACAGGTGAATCGCTGTCAGCATGATGAAGCTCTCCATTATGAACACAAGCGGGAAGCCCCTAGATTTCCACAAAGATTTTCATGGTATAGGCTGCGTCATATTCGTTTGGGTAGTCTGTATGAAAATTAAAGATGAAGTCTCTATATTGAACTGGACCTTAGCCTTCCCTTGGCGGAATTGGTCTCTGATCGCTGGCCTTCAGTTTGCACGAAAAACTCGTTAAGACAAAACCACGCCTGTAACTACCATGTGCCAAAAAAACAACAAACACTGGATTATTTCCGGATTTACCGACCTCAACCATCTAAAGTGACTATCTTAATAGACAACATTTTGAAGCTTGAACCTTGTTAATACTACTAAATAGTGACGAGGAACATTGGATATACTTTCATTCATTCCGTTGTTCAAGGCGCATGTATACGCTATATTTTGCGAGCAAGAACGCTGGAGATACGGTCTACAGAATGATTCATGTTGATGTAACGAATGCTACAATCAGAACGTATCTAGGCTTTCGCCCATGCGGTAATATAGTTTCAATACAAACGAATCACCAGCGACGATCATGCTCCTGTTTAAAGAGTGCCGGAATTCCCGCTGCATGTGCATTACCTTGGGCGTCACTACCGCAATTGT
>JZLH01S0173826.1:0-10487 GCA_001188425.1 Eucidaris tribuloides | reverse complement strand
AACTTCTTCTAGTAACTTCATTTTCGTCTGCGTAGGATGACGCAACGAGGACCTTATCTGTGTTTTTTTGTTATCCCCTGTTCCTATTAGCATCTTTTCCAACTTCGGGAATAATGAGGATGCCATGTGGATAAAGTCATTGATTTGAACTGATAGCTTAACATTTCCACATAAATCAAGGGTTTTGAGACACATCATTTTGCCTTCATTATCCTTCCTTGCATGAGGTATATCGAGATCACAGTCCCGCACCTTAAGATGCTTCAGCTGTGGACACATCACTGATGTCAATGCTAAGACAGTGGAGACACTGATAAGTGCAGAATGCTCCTTATACCAAGATAAGTCCATATCCTCAAGCTCTATCATCGTATCACTGGGCAACAAATGACTAGGATGTGACAGTTTTATCCCGCATGAGTAGTTGTCCGTCCATTGTTCAATTGTGTGGATTCGTATTGCCTGGAGGCTCTGATAGAAAACCGAGGCTGCAGCTATCAGACCAACCAACGAAACATCTGAATAGCAACTTATATCGATAGTCAGCTGTGAATTTTTTTTCTCGCAATCCGTCTTCTGCAACTGAGTATGATCAGGTATTTCTACCCTGCATCGACTAAGTTCAAGCATGTCTAACTCTGGACACATAATTGACGTTATACCTAAGAGATCAATCATCGAAATGACCTCTCTACACTTTTCTACCTTGAATTCTGTAAGTGACGGGTGAGCTTTACAAAGCATTTTCCGTAATTCTGTGTACGGCTTTACGTCAATTCTGCAACGATTTAGCTCAAGATATGTCATGACGGGACATAATGCTGTTGTCAGTGTTAGGACATCACATAACGGAATATTTGTTGAAATACGCTTCAGTGTGATGCTCGATAGATTTGACATTGAACTGTCCTTAGATAGGTATGGGCAATATTCGGGCTTAATGACAGGTATGGATGAACCTAAGATTGCAAGGTTTCTGGAAGGACTTGACATATGCAGTGCGTGATCGAATGACACATCAGACGACGTAAACGAAGTCTTCAAAATAGTAGTTATGCTACTTTTTGTGTGCTCTAAAAAATAACACTGTGCTGGGTATATCAAATTTTGTCCAGATAATACCATACAATAATCATCAGGTAACAATTTTGTTAAGCTCATTGACATTTTCCCTTCCTTCTGACACTCATAATTGATGAATAGTCCTAATTCCCATAAAGACCGTGTCATATATGACATTCCTTCGCTCAGCTTCGTTGATATACGTTTGATGTCACCATTCTGTGGTTCGCTTACCCGATAAGATTCACGAAGGTGACTGCCAGGTGCGTCATGAAGAGTCACAAGATAATTGATGATAGATTCGATTGTTTGCTCACTGGTTTCCTCCCCACTAGTAAATAGCAACATGTACTGTAAATTAAGTGCCTCGTTTTTGGTCTTAATATTCTGGAGATGTGTGTGAAGTGTGGCCAGATCACATGTCTTGAGATAATCTCCAGCGCACTTCTCTTGAAAGAGGAGATGGGGGAAAGAGTAATACAATTCTTGTACCTTTAATGGATCATCAGATGGTGCTGACTCGTGTCTAATGAGAAGACCTATGATAAGCCCTGATTCAAGAACGTCCCTTCTATCCGCAAAATCCGCATTGGAAAATAGTAGCTTCTTGCCTGACTTTAGTATTGCTGAGAGGGCTATTTCCCCTAGATCATTCCAAAACTTTTTCAGTTTCTGCATTTCAGCTGATTTGGCCGGGGCTTGATCAGTATATTGTGCACCGGAGATACTGGTCCCATATACTCTGTTAAAAAACAAGGCGCGAAGAAAATAGTCAAACAGTTGTCCGAGCGTCTTGATCTTAGAAATATTATCGAAACGCTTTAACACGTAACAAATCATTGCGAGTAATATTGGTGTACCCGCGAGGAGGTGAATTACTTTGTTTGCTTTGATTTGTTTCATGTATTCTGTAGCGTCATTTGAGAAGTACGTTTGCACATACGACTTGACTCCTTCATCATCAAAGCCCTCGAGAACTAGTTGTGTGTACACTTCATCATGCTGCAATGACAGGGAATGCCAAGGTCGCGTGGTAACCAGGATTCGCATATCACGCAACGACTCCCACGTCAATATATCGTTGATATCACCTGTGTATGCCGTAGACTTGAACTCGTCTAGTCCATCTAATATCATGATTACATCGGACGGATGTTGTTTAATATATGCCTTGATTTGTTCAGGACGGATTGTGCTACTTCTACTAAGAAGTTGACTACAGATTGCATCTTCGATGTTGTCGGTTTCTTTTAGCCTTCGAAATTCAATTACACAAACAATGGGGACATCTTTCAAAGGAGAATTTGTTTCTTCGCGAGCCCAGTCATAGGCCAGCTTTTTGCACAACGTGCTTTTGCCTGTCCCACCTTCACCACGAACAAGGAGGCGGGAAGGCTTGTTTCCCTCTATTTCAAGGGAAAAAATACCGATATGGGAGTTCTTAAGTGGGACCTTTCCTCCAGAAACCTTCCCCCTTTTTATTTGTAAAAGGGAAAGTGTTGTGAAATATGTTTCAAGCTTAAAATCTTCGTTTTCCCACGGGTCACGCTTGATCCTGCAGTATTTATGAAGATAATATTGCTTCAACTCCTTGCGAAACTGAGCAACATCAAGGTCATCTGCCTGCTGAACTACTGGTTGATCTGAAATAAATGAAATACACACAACAAAAAGGGTAACTACCCCCTCTTTCAAACTAGCTTAACTTTTTTACAAAATGAGTTTTAGCTAAATAATTTAGCAGGAGTGTTCCTACGCTCATTGACTAACCTCTGTGTGAAAATGTGATTGATTTGTCAAGTCACGCATGAGTGAGTATGCATTAAAGGCAAAAACGCCACTTTTCAAAAGTCACAGGAGTCATCACTTATGCCAAAATAAAGGTAAACAATGGTATTTTTTGCTTTATTCAAAGTATGTGCTCACTCAACCATGACACGACTACAACCACTTATGTTCATACAGCATGTTAAGATACATTTTAATGAAAAATAAAGGATTTCATTTTTTTTTCAATGAACTTAATGGATTTTACAGTTTCAAAATTGAGGAAGGATGGCAATTTTTAAATTGAGCTCACTGAAGCGCAAAAAATGAGAAAAGTGTCAAAAGAAGTGTAAGGGATTCAAACAATAGATGAATAGCATGAATAGCGCTAAATCATTCACCAGAAACAGAATTTGTCAAAATCCTGTATCACAAATCCCCCAAAATGACCCTTGTGACTTTTGAAAAGTGACTTTTTGACTTTAATATGTGCTCACTCATGTATGCATTGACGGATCAATCACAATTTCCCACAGAAGTTAGTCAATTAGTGCAGAAACACCCCTGCCAAATTATTTTGCTCGAAACCGTTTATTGACAAAGTATGGTATTTTGGAAACACCCCTGCCAAATTATTTTGCTCGAAACCGTTTATTGACAAAGTATGGTATTTTGAAAAAAGGGGGTATTTACTTTTTTTGTTGTGTTTATGTGAACTTATTTAATAAAGCAAATATAATATGCTGAAATCAAGAAAACTACTATGTCTTCGTATTCCATGGAATAGTAATAAGTGGATGTGACTTTTAAAAAACAATTAATTCTGCAATATGCACTTCGTTTTATAATCCACCATTTCTAATATATTTCATTGATTAAATAACTTTGATTTGTAAGTTATATTCCTTCCAGTATGTCCTAAATAATGCCGGTTTTGCAAATCAATTCAAACATTTTCACTAATTCTATGCATCATACACGTATTTCATGTGTTGGAGATATGCTTAGGCTTTACAGTATATCACTGTACTTGGTTAGGTTTTTATATACATATTTTTACCCTCAATTATCTCATTTAATGTACTTTGCACAATTGTACTATATTTATTCATTATGACTCGTATCATCATGATTTATTTATTCATGAAGTTATTTGTTCATTTTTCAAAGTATAATGAAACGTGGCGAACATAGTTGTTCATATTTGTTAACTTACCTATTCTATCGCAATCTATTGATGCAATGATATCTTCGAGCTCTTTCCGTGTCCGCGTATCCTTAAGTTTCCATCTGTTCAACATCTTGAAGAAAGTGTTATGTGCGTGTGGCAGTTCCCTTTTCATGTCGTAATCGTAGTTCTCTATTTCTGCTGTATCAAAGCCAAGTTTTACTCCGAGAGGTTGTAAATAATAATGGGGCAACTTCTTTGCCATATCCATTATGTCCTTTGATGTTATTTCAGGCATTTCGAGAGGAGGAGCAGATTTTGCTGCTTTTTGTTGTCCTTTCGGGACAGCAGGAACACCTGTGGATACAAGATCGCAAACATTCAAATTTAAGTTAGGAAAGATTAAAACACAATGTCGAAGATCAAAGTTTTGGTTCGAATGGATTGCATAGTGTGACCTTATTTTTAATATTCATGATAATTCGTCCCGCATTTTTTTGTGGAGTCTTTGTAAAATTAATCGAGAACTTCTAGTAGATTACCGCCAAACTGTAACCCACATTCAAAATGCAAAATAGGGATCATTTTTATCTATTACATTTAAACTTTTTTTTATTTATAACATGAGACGTAAACAACCGCTGAAGACAATATCTTTGCCGAGTTGAGGGTCCGGTAATTATTACTACGACAGTTTCCACCAGTTACTGATTTCACTCCTAGGTGCGGAGCAGCAATTAGGCTCAAACAGTTTGCTGTTTGCACACCCACACACTCCTTCGATTGCATGTGTTCTTTCCACAACTGATCAGTCTTCTGAGCGACTGCTTTCTTTTTAGTCTTGTCTCCTTCTTTTATTAACTTAATTTTTTTCTTTATAACATCAATTCATTTCTTTTTCTCTTAGGCATAAATTTGCTTGTTAAAGGCATATGATTATTAATGACAGCCAGTACACGTTGAGAGAATACACAGTACTGGTTGACTACTTGCAGAACAACAACATTTTAATATCAACTGCTTTCAAACCTTCTGTGAACAGATGGTATTCTAAAAATATCACTATAGTAAAGGAGAGAGTAATTGAAAATAACACAACACTTCCTTTTGGTCATATCTGTTACACAAGTCCCCACTGCTGACAAAGTACTAACACAGAAATCTATATGTGGGACCATGTTAATTGTTGCCATACACACTGCAGCAACGGAGCCTACTCCGTCGGGTTCTCAAACTGCTAATTCCTCAACTTGTTATTGCATATGAAGTTAATAAGTCCCACATTATAATGCAAATGTAATTTACTCTCAGCTGGAAAATACGGAAATGTGAAATTTTGATGAAAGATTTTCCATCACCAACCAGTACTGTGTATTCTCTTTAAACTAATCCCATTTCTTAACAACTGCATTTAAATCAACAAACATTTACATATCATTTCTATTATCTTATTGAAAAGCATGCTAGTAAATACCTCTAAACTTTCTGAAAGCAACATTATTGCAGTTAAATGAGGTGATTCCACCCAATGCAATTCATCAAATCCACCCCATTCATATATTAAGGACCCCAAATGTTTTTAACCTCGTGAGGATTTTTTTTTTTTGGGGGGGGGGGGGGTCAATATGTGAACGATACAATTTTCTGTCTGATTATTTATTCGGTAATATTTCGTCACATTCACAAATCATCAACATTAAAGTAATGATATGCTTTTTGTTTGTAAAATGACTGACTTTTAAATTATGAAAGTTTTGTATCGCCCATGATCATTAAAATATACAAAAGATATCCACGAGCGACAATTTATTTACATAAGCAGTTGATATAGATTCAGATGGTATACACTAAATTGAATTTAAAAAAAGACGTCGAGGTTTTGTTTTTCATTCAAATAGAATTTAAATTAGAATACGTAACCTCCAAATCAAGGAAAGACCATTCTGCCACAACTTCGAATAGCACTGTGATTTTAATCTAATTATTCAACAGACGTGTATTGCCATGACGGTAGCATCACTCCATTTATCAAGTCTAATTTCGTTTCTTTGAAAGCACACATGGGTCATTCCGTGTCAAATCAGCCCCCCTCCCCCCGCCAAGAAATAAATACATGAATAAATAAATTTATAAATGAATAAATAAATAAATAAATAAATAAATAAATAAATAAATAAATAAATAAATAAATAAATAAATAAATAAATACATAAATAATATATGAATGACTTTATACTGTAGTCCCAAACATAGCTATCGGTGCTGGGTAATTGTATGTTAGTGTTGTAACAAACAGCCTAAGATGTTATTTTATTATGAATGACTGGTGAGGCTATAAAAAGATGAGGCATTATTGCACACCTGTAAAGCAATTTTAGAGCATAGAACATATCAAGTATTTAAATCATACAAAGATTATTAATATTGCTTTCAGTGGCGTACCGTGGGTCAGCTCATGGGGGGGGGGGGGGCACCCAGTCGCTCAGCCAAAATTGCATTTTCAGATGGTGGATTTTAAGCGCTGCGAACGATAAGCGAGTGATAGTGGCGGGGATAGGGGTACCCCTGTCACGTTTTTTTTTTTCTATTTTTGTGTTAAAATGTCCCCCAATTCAATAATTTTGTAATAAAAAAAACCCGCCGTTTTAATGTATAGGCTTATTTTGTAGTGAATATATGTTTATATGTCATTAGTGGTGAAAAAGGCAATTCCGCGAGCGAGCGTAGCGCTTGCGGATTCGAGCGATCTGGAAATCTTTGAAGATTCTAAGACGAAAAATGCGTCTTTGCAGCGCCCTAAGGCCAGGATATTTCAATAGGGAGGGGTCGTATAAGTAAAAAAAATGGCCGCTATCTCGGGGGGTGAACAGACCACCCTACTGGATGGGTTCCATTGGCCCACCGTATAGATTTCCAAGTAGGGTCCCCATCCCTGGTGGGAGTAACGGAACTGCGCTCCCTGAAGCCCACGGCTTAACTAGCACTTTCATTTTATGTAGGAATTATCTGTTAGTATGTATGCCATTAGTGGTGAAAAGGCAATTCCAAGAGCGAGCGGTTTGAAAAACTTTGAAATTCAAATGCGTTTTGCAGGCCTGTGACCAGGATATTTCAAAGGAGGGGTACGTATAAGTCAAGAAAACGGAACTATGACAGGGGGAAGGGCTAACCATTCTAATGGATGGGTTCCAGAGAACCACCTTATAGAATTCCAAGTAGGGTTCTCGTCCTAGGTGGGGATCAGGGGTTCCACCCCCTGACGCTCACTGCTTGTAGCAGTTTCATAAGGACATTTTGTGTCTCTGCTAACACTATTTTTCTTTGAAATGAAATTGTTGACAGTCAACAATAACTAAACCACCCTATTTTTCAAAATTGTTGTAACTTCATTCGAAGGTATGAATTCTGTAGTCTGAAATGCCGATAGCAGGTCATTTTTCAAACGTTGTGGTGATTTGTCGGGGGTCAGGGGCCCCCCTGAAGCTGAAGCTCGAGCATGAGTTCGATCGGTTTTATAAGCTTATTGTGGCCTTTTGATAACACTTCTGTTTTTTTTTAAAATGCACGGCTACAGTCGACAATCAATAAAACAAAACAAAACACCCCCACCCACTTACGAACTGTTTGGCACTTCCACGATATAAATGTATTATGAGCTGCTGATAGGGGATGATTTTCAAAATCATTGGCGGTAATGTCGGGGGTCTGGGGGCAGAGCCCCCTGAAGCTCAATGGTTCTAACGCTTTTATGAGAATATTTTGACCCCTGTCATCACTGTTTCGTAAAACTTAGGGCCTTCATTCAAGAATAATCAAAAACTTATTATAGAAATACATTCTTTTGAACGCACCCCTTCCCCGGCTACGGTCCTGGTAATTCGAAATATTTCATACTGCAAAGTGCATACAAACGGAATTATGCAGTGTTTAGTCAAGTTATATAACCCCTCTATCGGATTTGAGTTTGCGTTGCAAAATGGCGCACACGCAAACGGTGTGCCACGTGAGTGATGAATTTTGAAGGAAAAAATTCTGCACAAAATTGTTTGATTTTGATAAGTGTACCTGAAAAATTGCCTGCGCTATCGCTAGTTAATAATAGAAACAGTTCTACGAGCAACAGATTTTGAAAGGGGAAATGATTCCACGGGGGGTGGGGGGGGGTATTCTCAGTCTAACACGATTAATAATGTGGGAACGCCTGAATATCCACATTCATGCACAAACCTGTAATACCACTTTAAATAAGTTCAAAAGAACGTATTTACTTTCAAAATTAATATCAAAATTTGGTCAGTCGACTTGCGCCTGCATGTTACATCCAGCTGAGTTTATGCAGTACATGACCATAACCAGAACCAGAACAAACACGACAAAATTATTGAATAAACAGTTGAAAGTAAAATTAAGCAAAAAACGAGTACACACTAAGAAATTAGGGTTCAAAATTGAACCTCCAGGGGTGATACAATAGCAGCACCCCATGTGGTTCAAAATTTGAACCCCTGTCTGGGGTTCAATTTTGCACCCTAACATGGGGTGCATTATTGCACCTTCCAGGTTCAAAACTGCACCCCACGGGGTTCAATTTTGGAAGTTTATTGCACCATTCACGTTCATAATTGAACCTCTGGGGGTTCATTTTTCCACCCAAGGGGTAAGTTTTGCACCTTTTCGGCTCAAAATTAAACCTTTTGGGGTTCATTTATGCTCCCTGGGGTTTATTTTCCCACCCACCCGGGTTGACTTCTGCACCTTTAAGGTTCAAAAGTGAACCTTTTGGGGTATATTTATGCACCCTGGCGGTTTAATTTTCAACCCAAGCAGGTTAATTTTTGCACCTTTCGGGTTCAAAATTTAACCTTTTCGGGTACATTTGTGCACCCTGAGGGTTTAATTTTCAACCCAAATAATGTGCATTTTTAGGCTTAGTTTGAGTTGCCGCCTAAATGGGTGCAATTTTAAGGAGAAATGGGCAGATTAAATTGACACTAGCTGTATTCTGTAAATGAGCACAGGCTTTACTGGTATGCTAACTTTGACCCTCCCTTTGACGTACACAGAAAGTCACGCCAGACACATTTGTATTTATCATTGTATCGAATATAAATATATAACAGTTTATTTTCTGAAAGTAACGAATAGAATAAAGACACACATCACTTGCACTCACCACAAAAATAGTGGTATAAAAGTACAAGTATACTCCAAAACAAAAGAAATACTGTACAAATTAGCAGGTACAAAACGCTAAGCATCTATGCTGTAGGTGTAAAAGTAACTGTACTTAAAATATTAACATCAAACAGCGTCCATCAACACATACTCTTTCAAGAAAGAGCAAGTATTATCAGTAATTAAATGCACGAGGCTTTACATGAAATGAAATGAAACAAAAAAACTGGTTAGCAATACATCTAGAAAGAGAAAGAAAATTGTAATAGGTTGCTGTAAAGCCATAGGCTATACATTGTGGAGCCTTCAAAGTTCCAAGTTTAGTATTTGGGGATTATTTTTTAATTTAAAAAGCCCTTGCCCAAAGGTCATATCACACCAAAAAACAGACTCTGGAATGTTCTTTCGTATTTTTTTTTTAAAATTAATTATTGAAATCTCTCGGGTCAGTATATTTCGAGCGTACGCCCCGAGATTTTCGACTAAATTGGTACATTTAGCATCCAAGGGTAATACAGTGTTAAGGTTAGTGACATCGAAATTGGGAACACTTGAAAATGCCGTCAACGAACCAAATGAGATTGAAAATATATACCGCTGTTTCATGCAGCAATGTGGATCTCCCACCTGAGGAGAGATTTGTTCTGTAATTTGTTTAACCTTAAGGAGGAATCAAAGCATACAACATACGAAGTAATCTTATTCTATCTGGTGCCGGGGTAGGATAAAAATAAACCACGCATAGAGAGCCACAAGCAGGTTTTCAGCCTAACTGTGATATTGACATTGTATTGTTTTAGGAATGAGTGAATGTTTGACTACAAGATTTTCACAGAGAATCCCTGCATAGTTACTTGATTCAGATAGTTTTTACCCCAAGTTGAAGGACTACCCCCAAATCATGTCATTACCTTTAAGGCTAATCCGAAGTTAACCTCATCATGAAAGAGGCAGATTCTGTTCATTTCTGATAAAAGAGTTTCATTAATATTAAAAAAAAAAAACGAAAGACATTCAGAATCTGTTTATTAAGTGGTGATAATGACCATTTGACATAAAGCCTTTCAAGATTAAAAACAATCCCCAAACTAACTTGGGCTTTAAACAAAAAAAAAAATCAAAAACTGTGATACCTGACGGCTAACAAGTAATGCCTTAATTAGGACAAATAAACTAAGCTAGAATACAAAAGTTTGGCAAAGATTATGCCTGCACTCGTAAGATAATCATGATTGAAGAACCAATTTGCACGTCCGGTGGATGATGAAATAAGTCCCTATAATCTGCCATACAGTAAACTCTATGGGAGGAAAAT
>JZLH01S0173809.1:11172-27895 GCA_001188425.1 Eucidaris tribuloides | reverse complement strand
ATATTGCATTGGGAGGTCACAAATTTAACTGTCTTTCAATTTGCCAAGTTATATTTTTGGCCTTAATTTGTTAGCTTTAAAATTGTGGGAGATGATGCACTGATAACTGATTTTGTTTTCTAGTTTTTATCTTATATTATATTTAAAGTGATTAGCAGTCCTATGTTAGGGATATTTTGATATTTCTTTGCATAATCTCAGAATTATACAATATCCTGGAGTAATGTTGCAACTGCTACAAGTTTGTTGGTCAGATTTGAGGTCCAGCTAGTAAAATAATTTGGAAAGTAGTGGTGTAACCCTCAGAGAAGTAGTAGAACCAGCAGTCGTAGCAGTAGTAGCAAAGTAGATGAAGAAATAGTAATAATACTTTGTGAACAAATGAAGTTTGAGTCTCAGTGATGGTTGTAGGAGTAGCGTTAATAGCAGTTAGTAAGTAGTAAGTAGTAGTAGTAGTAGTAGTAGTAGTAGCAGTAGTAGTAGTAGTAGCAGTAGCAGTTGCAGAAGAAGTAGTAATAGTTTATAGTGTTTAGTGTTAGTGGTTACTCGTAGTCATTGTTATAGCCCTAGTAATCGTAGCTGCAATATTTATAGCAGTAGCACCAGTAGTAGCAGTGGCACTAGCACGAGTAGCAGTAGTAGTGACAACATTGGTGGTAAAACAAAAGTGATTGGATTTGACAAGATGAAAGTTGACAAGATAACATATTAATTTGCAAGCAAAAGGAGATACAGTCAATGTGGGAGAAGCGATAGTATTTTACTGATGATGCATTTATTTGTGGTGGAAATAGTGTGTTTTGAATTAGCACAGAGGTATGAATAAAGAGCATTTTTTCCTTTAAAGAAATATGGATATTGAGAATATAAATGGGACAAGCTTAGATTCATCTACATCAGTGAGGTTGTGGAGGAGTTAGGACAGATAATAGATAAAGTTTTTGTATTGTGCATAAACCACAATATTTGAGCTATAATTTGTTTTGTCTCAACATCTGAAAGGATATATATAATAAATGAAGAAAATATATGTACATACTGGAAGGAGTCAGAGAAATTATTGTGGAATTTGTATGTTGATGAAAGTGACAGTATTACAAGTTGTGACTGCCAAAATGCATGGAAATTAATGATCTGATAAAGAGAATAAAAAAATCAATAGGAAGAAAAACCAGTTGATATTGTTTGTTTGAAAATATGTTTTAATACTAGTAGATGAGATCCAAAGTTAGTTGACCCCTTGCATGACATTGTTGGATAAAAAACATTGCGGTGTCAATTTCAGATATTTTGTACAAGTGATGGAATTGGGTGTGGGAGTTTAAAAGCAGCTCAGATATATTTAGGCCTACAGATCATGGAGGATTTAATGGTTGTACTTAGTGGAGATATGACAGAATTGAAGTAAGGATATGGTTAAGTATGGTTATATGAATGAATGACAGATAAGAAATACATGTATTACACAGATATAAGCTAGGTTTGGTACCCTGTGAAAATGTTGACCATCATTTTAGCTGCATTTCGTGGTCCTATACCAATCCTGTTCCTTTTGCTTTTTTATGCTTCTGCAACGAAGTTGCCGGAGGCATTATGTTTTCGGGTTGTCTGTCCGTCTGTTACCGGTTCTCGTTACCTTGATAACTTAAGAACAGCCAATCGGATTTTCATGTAACTAGGACCAAGTATGTACATGAGGCAACAATAAAGTGATTAGATTTTGGAGGTGAAAGGTCAAAGGTCACAAGGCCTCATGTCTGATTTCGGCTCGTCGCCACAAAGTCAGATTTTGATGTAACTTTGAAGTATGTATTTAAGATTTCGGAGTTGAAGGTTAAAGGTCACAAGGCCTCGTACATGTTCTGATTTTGGCTCGTTACCACAATGAACAAAGAATGGCTGGTTAGAATTTGATGTAACTTTGGTGACGTATGTATTATAAGGCACCAAAGAACTGATTACATTTTGGAGTTGAAAGGCCAAAGGTCATGTGGACCCAATGCTTCGTGTCTTTTCTATGATAACTTAAGAATATGGCTTATCAAATTTTGATGTAACTTGGGTAAAATGTATGTATGCATTATATGGCAACAATGAACTGACAAGATTTTTGAGTTAAAAGGTCAAAGATCGCGAGGCCGCATACATATCTGATTTGGGCTCAGTACGATAACTTAAGAATCGTTTATCGGATTTGAATTTGACCTAGGGCAAGTATGCAGTATGAGGCCCTAGAAAGGTTAAAGGTCACAAGGGTTTATACATGCCTGATAGGTCTCATTACCAAGGTAACTTACAATTTTTTTTTAGTATTAGGACACTTGATGGTGATTATATGATCAATCTCAGAGGCTCGTGATATTTTAGGTTAGCTGAACTCAGCTGAGAACATGGTCAACAGTGTGTTTGAGAATGTCTTTATAAGGTGTAGAGACGTAATTTCATGATAGTAGCGTTTTTGCTTTGTTTTGTTTTGTTTTTGGTTTGTTTGCTTTTGGTTCATAACAACAACACAACTCCTGAAAGAGTAAACAATGAAAGACATTGATCGGGTTACTTCATATGCAAGATATGTCCTGGCTGATCAGCCACCATTCTAACATCCATGACCAGAAAGCCGGGGTCACATTTTGGAATAATGAAGATTGCATTTTCCTTTTTGTATTTTAACTGGACAAGTAAATCATTTAAGTATTTTTGGACCAAGTTATTGTTACAATCATGGACCAATTTGGCAATTACAGGTAAATACAAAACACTAGGATGTGAATTTTTATGTGGGTTACTGTTAACTAGGTCAAGGTGTGTGGCCATTGTCATCATATCATTGCCTTTTATGGACTGTTTAAAAAACAATTTTTAAAGGCAGAGCATCTCTTTCGCATACCTAAAAATTAACATTGTGTAAATACATTGGTATGTAGAAGAACATGCCATCTAAGAACCTCCAGCAAAGTATAGGAGCGAGAAACTCAGTTTTAGTGGAATTGTAGTGATCGTTAGACTCTGATTGGAATTTTGTTGCGTAGAGATCAAAACTGCTAACATAGAACACACTCTGAGCTGATGGTTGGTTTAATTTTGGGAGCATTTTTCACATTCTGGGCAATTGCTGATCTTCAGATTTCACAGACACATCCTTCATACATAGTGTAAGGTCGTGAGTGATGATTTGTTGTAAAGTGAGAGGGGTGCAAATGAGATTCTCTGCCTTTAAATCAACTAACAGTCTGTTTTTTATTTTGTGGGAGGGGGTCAGGATGGTCTGTAAGCTGAATGTCAGAAGCAGATATTATGTTGAGATATGTGTACTCATCTATTTTATCACTTTATTTGCATTTTTTTTTACTTGACTGTCTAATTATTACTGCTTATATTTAGTTGGGGACCCTACAATTTTGAAAGCATATCATTCAGTATAAATCTCATCAATAAGCCAGTATACATGTATATGGGAAATTGTAGTGATCTATGATAAACCTGTGGAATCAGATATTCTCAGAAAAAATGAATTAATTTCCCAACTTTAAATTGTTTAATATGCATCAACTGGCATCTACAAAATGTGATATACTTGTTCTTGTGTATCCATATGATTGTTGTTAACAACTGTCACAGTATACAGTTTTTAGGGACGTTTTAAACCATATTGCATTTAATGTTTTACACAGTGTGAAGTTGACTGAGATATACATGTATGTAATAATAACATCCAAATCCTTGTGGGTAAAGGGCATACAGATTTTTTTTTTCTGTTCCCTTCATCTATTGATTGGTGGAAATGAAAGAAAATTAAATGATTGCAAAATATTTTTTGGGAGGATGCAGGCAATACAAAGACTAATGTGTTAGTTCATCGAAAAGAAGAAAATGGTTATAGGACAAATCTCCCAGGGACGGATCCCACCTGACAAATCCCCAAAAGATAACTCCCCCCATGGACATCTCTCCCAACTGACAACTCCCCTGGAGGACTTTTGCAATGTTCCAACGTAAAAACCCTGAGTTGTCCATGGAGGGAGTTGTCCTCAGGGGAGTTGTCCTCCGGGCGAGTAGTCCTCCGGGGGAACTGTTCTTTGCCGCGGGGGATTTGTCCTTTGGGGAGTTGTGGGGTGAGAGCCGTCCACAGGGTAGTTGTCCTCCGGGGGAGTTTTCCTGATATGGAATAAAATCTGTAAGTTGTGTACCAAAAACATGCAAGTAGTGGTAATGCCATGAGCAAGTGGAATAACTTTCGTCTTGCATGTAACCTGCAGTATGTCGAGCTAGTAGATTACCTTCAACTCTATCAGTACCGTTACATCCAAATGCCATAGACTTTGCATGTGATGTTCTGAGTCTAGTAATGAAATGGTTAAGAGGGAGGATCTAAAATTATTAGAATGGTTTGACTGTTTTCATGCAAAGTGGAATGAACATCTCGTTAGGTCATGTGTTATCTATATTGTTACCAGCACAGTGGGAGTTACAATTTGTTATGGAGAATGAGATGCAGGGTTGGCACTTTTTTTTATAACAATAAAGGCAGATATATTTGATTTAAATCAGATTTTATGATTTAAATTCATTTGTTTTTGTTAAATATAAATCAATTTATCACTTAAAACACTTGCACCATTGATTTTCAAATTTTCAACTAAAAATGGAAAAAAAAATCAAATCTTGATTTCTTGAATTGTTCCACCATTTTCATCAAATGACCAATTTCTTATGTATTTTTTGTTTGGTTTTAAATTAAATGTATGATTTTTTTTTCAATCAAAAATCATTGATTCAAATCATGATGCCATCCCTGGTGAGATGTACATTTAAGATCTGCCATGTTGTGCAATATTCATCCTTTGTCGAAGTAAGAAATGGTTGGTGTATATAGAAGTGAAATGAAAAGGGAAAAATATGTAAAGCTGACTTAGTCCAAGAATGGATACAGTGTTAGTGAGAAATATTGTGGAGCTAAAGTCTGTAACATTTGCAAGATGTAAAAAGAACAGACTTTCTTGTATACTAAAATTTCACAAAAAAAGTTTTGTGTATTACTATTAACCTGATTGATATGAATGTAGTGAAGCAATGATAAAAAAGATCTGTACTTTATTTTTGTGTGAACTTGATATAATCTGAATGTGTATAATTTGTAATTAAAAAAGTGTGTTTACAATGCTCTGATAATAAAAGAAAAAAAAATATCATTTTTGAATGCATATCTGATAGTTTGTCTGTCATTGTCTTTTGTTACTTTGAAGTTTAATTTTACTCAAGACCTGCAAGCATTAATTCCTCTTCTAATTATTATTCAATGATAATCAAGCATGAAACACGATCCAAGTTTTTAGTTTTGGCCTTTTGGGTAAATGTGTATGATGTGAGAATAGTGAAGTTCCATTGAGACTTCAATGAACTCTCAGAGTTATTAATCCATTGAAAACTAAAGACAGATATCTCATCGTGAGGTCTATGGGAAATGCGTGTTAAAGCAAAATCAAACTGTCTTCAACAAGTTAAAACAAATACAGTAGACTCTCGGTATAACAAACTCTTTGAGACCAGGAAGATTACATTTATTATAATTATTACAATTTTGTCATATTAAGGTTGCTAAAACAGTAAAATACACAGACAATTTCAAATTTGGGACGAGAGAAAATTTTCTTATATCGAGGGTCCACTGTAAATGAGCATAAATGGGCATAGACTTGCCTTTCTGAGATTTTTGTACTAGGAGCTGTTGATAGTATAGTTGCTTTTGATTTTTTTTCCCAGGTTTCCAATTAAAGTGGGTGTATTAATGCAGTGGTTGATAGAAAGAAATGCATGACACAGACAGACACTCCAAACACACACACATACATACATATATACACACACACACACCCACACACGCACACCCACACACCCACACACAGACACACAATTGTACACACTTTTCTAGGAGAGAATACTGGGTAGTGCTTTTCTTCGGCAACAAATTAATTTCATACATGTATGTAACATACGTACATTTTGGCATGCAAACATCACAGGACTAACGACAAAACTCCTGTACAGGTGTACGTAGAAAGAGTACTGTACATAAAACACATTTATTTATCAAAACATAATGATAACAGCTGATATCATGGATACCTTGAGATGTTCATATGTACTAGGGGAGGCTTAAAAGTTCATAAGCTGACTAAGAAAGAGTTACATGTATGTTTTAGCAATGAAACTAGTGGTTCTGAAAATGGTCACTTTGCAAAGATTTTGCCTTCTCAGACATGGGTCACCATTTTAAGGGCTAAATATTGTAGCGGCCCCACTCTTTGCTACAACAACGAGAAAGGTCAGACAGCAAAGGAATGTTTGTCTAGGTACAACAAGCATACAAAACTATAAGAGGACGACTGATATTGTCAAAACAGGAACTTCGTGATGTATTGGAGGAACTCCAGTCTCCACTTGGGGTCATTTGGTGATCACCTTGGGTCAAATAAAACTTTGAAAAACGCTTAGATTTGTTACAACCAGGTAGGAATGAAGGCTGATGTGAGATCCTTCATTCGTCAATGTAGTGCTTGTTGGAAGAGAAAGTCACATGGTCAGAAACGTGGAGCTTGTAGAGACATATAGTGCTGTTAACTACCGTACATTTGGTTACGGAATGACTTCAGAAAGAAAGGTACAAGCCCAAAACTTCATGTAATTAACTGATGGGATGGACCTTTCCGTGTCTTAACAAAACTGTCGGATGTAACTTATCGCATTCAACGAACAACACAAACTCCACCAAGGGTTGTTCATTATGATTGGCTGAAACCCTACGAAGGTCCAGAACCTAATGACTGGAACAAACAAATGAGAACAAGAAGACTGGTCTATACGACTGATGAACTAGAGCTGGAGAATGAAACTAGGAGCCAAAATAATGACAAAGACATTGAGGATAGAACAGTTGAACTACAACCTCAGAACAAAACTAGAACCCAAAGTAAGAAGGACAATGGTGAGAACTGAACTGATGAACTGGACAGACATTATCCTTGAAGATCCTAAATATTTCTATTAAAGCCTATAAGCCTATGTATTACCCTCTGTTCTGTTTCTAGATCCACAATGATCTTCATTTGCAACTTTTGCCATTATCGGTTCTCCAGTAAGACCATTATTGAGGAACATGAAAGGCGACGCCATTGTGGGGCCGCAGTCAACCAGACAGAAGTCACTCATTTGGTCCGATCCATCGAAGACATCTTACTACGCCTGACTTCCTGGAAAGGAGGTCAACCCGACCAAGTCTCCCATATCATTGCTGCTTCTTGTTTTATGTCGCTTCTTTTAAATTTTGTTGCTAACTTTTAAGGTGTCACTAATTCTTCTGAGTTCTGTTGCTTCTTTTTGTTTTATATTGCTTCTTTTAAATTTGGTTGCTAACTTTTAAGGTGTCGCTTTTTCTTCTGAGTTCTGTTGCTTCTCCTTGTTTTATGTCGCTTCTTTTAAATTATGTCGCTAATTCTTCTTTGTCATTTCTTCTGTCAGTGTCGCTAATGCTTCTTTGTCGCTTCTATGACGATAAAAACCAGCAATATTTCATTTGTCTTGCAGAGTAGGAGTGGGGCTGCTACACTAGTGATGTCACAACAATTTAGAGAAAAAGGAAAGAATATCAGAGTTTTGAGGGGAAAAAGAGGAGAAAGGAAAGACAAGAAAAAAAGAGTACTCTTCGTTATTCATATATTTAATACTTGTGTACTTTATACTGGAAACGGGTGTAAACACCATCCCCTGGGAGATGGAGCATCTCCATTACCCGAGTGACGCTTTCCTTTCTGTTAAGTCCTTTATAAAAGTTCACCTGCTGGCTGCTTCCTGTCGGTCAGGAGTCTCCATTCTGGTCTAAGGCTTTTCTACACCTTTCCATATGATGGGAGATGTGATTGTTGGGATCACTTGTATGAGTCTGACTGTCTGCCATCAGAATCTCTCCCTATTATGGCGATAAAAATGAGCAATATTTTCTTTTTCTTGCAAAGTAGGAGTAGGGCCACTACAATATGATGAGAGATTCACGTAAATGTGGTTATCACTGTTGAAAATGCAACTTAATCAGGTTATTGTCTTAAAATGAGGCAGATAGGCTGGAATGAATCTCATAAGAGCCTGGAAAGAGCCCAGAAAGATGAAAACTGTTAAGAAGGGCAAGTCTCTGCCATCAAAAATCTGTCAAAAATGAACATTGACAGACATTGGAAACAAGGATAGATGTCTAGAAAGTAGTACTGCAATTAATTTCTTAAAAGATTGAATTTAATGCATGAATAGTTTTATTGGTGCAACATAGCTCTTCCATAGTCAGCCTATGAAGATGTATGACACAACCTTTGACTAAAAACCCATGCATATCAAAACCTGTCCCCATATTAGCACTGGAGCAGCTCTAGATCATGAACAAAGCCCAAGTATAGTTTTGGTTGATCAGACAACTTTTTTTTTTTCACTAATGATTCTGTTGTCACCCTGCACATTTAAAAAAAATATCATATAACACAGGCTCTTTTTTTTAACTGGTCTATCTGTTATGGACATTCATTTACCTTGTTGGGGTCTACAAAATACATGAATAGACTTACATGTATTTCTATTTCACTCCTACAGAAAAGGTACATGTTCATTGCTGGATGTAGAGAATCATAAGAATAAGATGTCTTGTAATATCATCTTCAATCATTAAATTCTGTGTGAATTTTTGTATCATTTGATTACAAGGATTATTTTTTCAGAATTAGCAGGAAAAAGGTCCCCTTTAAATTATTAAGTGGGGCACCCAAGTAGTTTCCTATCTCTGTGAATTAAATATTGAATATATGACCAGAAGATACATATCGCACAAAGTATCTAACACAATCATCAATGGAACTTACGTATCTGTAACTCGGGCATACATAGTTTCGTTAAACAAGATAGCAGCATACAATAAACAAATTAAGATTTTAAGTTTTTTTATGTTTTCAAAGGGAGAATTCACATTTAGTGAAAATGTACAAATATAAAAACGATGTAAGTCCAAAAATGATAAACTAGATATTTCAAAGGTACAGCAGACCCTTGTTTTACAATTACAACAACATCTCATTATAAAAAGCAATTTGTCCAGTCCCAAAGTTGATATTTTCTTTGTATTGTATTGTTTTTGCAACCCTGATATGACAAAATTTGGAATGAAAACAAGACAAATGAATGTCCTAGTCCCAAGGAGTTTGTTATAGTGAGAGTCAACTCACTCCACTGTATGAATAATTTTAGATGGAAGTTTACAAAGTTATGTCATTACCATATATTCTGCATATATACCGACTGTTTTCTCTTGATTTTTTTCAAAAGCTATTTACAGTGTGTTATGCAAATATACTGTACACCTTATTTGTACACATTAACCCGACGGAGGCAATTCGATTTCAGTATAACATGCATTTTCCATAGACCACAGCCCGAGATATCTTGTACTTAGTCTCCAACGGGTTAACTTCATCCAAGCACTACTTCCCCTGCACCCCCTCAAAATACAGACCACAAATATCCCCCCCCCACCACACACACAAATGAAAAAATGTGTGACACAAGCAAAATGCCTTCACAACCGTCTATGCATTTCAGTAATATGCAATCAGTGACTTTTGTTTCAGCAGCAAGTTCTATGTCTGGAAGGTAACAAATGATATACGTTTCCTTCAGTGAATATAATTATGCAGAATACAAAGCATTACAAAATTTAGTTCAAGATCTATTTGTTGTGTGTTCTGCACAGGGGCCTTGGCATATGTTCATGGTAGAAGGGCTTTAACAGTATTTTTTTTTCTAATTTGAGAAATATGGCTTTTTTTGATATTTGCACTTAACAAACGTATCAAAAAGTATCTAAAAATATTGTCACATTATTTTGATTAGACTATGTGAAAAATCTGGTCATACAACTAAATGTTTTCCTATCACCATCACTGTATCTCAGGCTCTCAGATGGTTCCACGAGGGTCCAAACCAGTAATTTTGTCATACACAATTTGGTAGCTCACTTTTCAACAGCTTGTCTATATTTGTGGGTTTCTGTACCCCAAGGGAAATGGGTGAACGGGTATAAGCTCAACATGAAACATGTTTCCAAAATTCTCCCTTTGTCTTGATGCAGTTGTCTTGATACAATCAAAGAAGTACAGTCCATGTGTAGATGAGTCTCCGATTATATCAACATAATCGAATGTGGTGTATCTTCATTTGCAGGAAAAAATTTTCAGCACTTCTTCGTTAGGACAATAAACAATCTATTTCATTCACACAATGGCAGCCAGGTTCCATAGATTTTGCAGCAGTAGAGCCGATCCCCATGGTACGGTGGTCAGAAGGTTTCGAGTTCGAGCCCCACAAGCGGAAATTTGGCAGAGCTGGCTCCAACCTTGGCGAATGTGTCACACGCTGAAAATGGGACGGACTAGCCCACACGATCGAGACCTATCCACCAACGGAAGCGGCTCTGGGGGTTAACCAAACCTATGACCCCTTGGGGGAGTGATTAGTCCAAGATCCCGCAGATGTTGCAGCACGATCGGCTCAGATGACTCTGGGATATTTGTGAAAGCAAGATGACCACTACACCCTGTCACGCAGTCAGAAACCACCAGGAACCCCTGCGGTATCTATTTAAGTCATCACAAAAAAAATAACAACAAAAAAGGGGGAGATGCACCACCCAGGGGATGCAACCCACCACCAAAAAAAAAAAACGTTTTGCAGCAGTTTTTCCAAATAAAGTCAGATGAAACAGCAGTTTGATGAAATTCTGCTATCAAACTAAACTGTAATGGTATCTATTCTGCCGGAGGTGGTATCCGTGGGATGACAGGTAATATTAGATTTCCAAACGATGAATCTTGTGTGATGAAGTATGATGACGAGTTGACGTGTGCATGCTGGTAAACACAGAGAGAAGCATAAAAGATGTTAAAGGTAAATAGCATGATTGTAGGTAGTCCTCAACTTGGGGTAAAACTATTCTAGAATCAAGAAAACTATGCAAGGATTCTGCTGCGAGAAATTTTGTATTTAAATGTTGACTCATTATCAAAGAATTCCATCAATATGCCTTGTGACCAGCAAATTTGTTGTGTAGCTTTTCTATGGGATTAATTTCTCTCAGGGCTCAAGAGTAATTCAGGTGAAGTATGTTTATGCTTGATTCTCCTGCAGTAAACACATTCAAGATAAATCCTTCCAGCCAGGAATGTACACTCCAGCTGGTGTATCTTTGGCATGTCCAGGGAGGTGGAAAGTTCCATCTCCCTGTTACATCTTTCAACCACTTTGGTTCTCGAGGCATTTTTTATTTCTCCCAATCTTGTCTTGTATTCTTGTCTTGTAATCGATAATTGTAATTATAATATTTCAAAAATAATAATAATAATTGTAATATTGTTTTGTAATCTTGTCTTGTAATCGATTTTGTAAAACAATGAACTTCGAAACTTAAAACTTTCGTGAATAGCAGCCAACTTTGTTTTGCATGGGTGAACTTTCATGAATTGTTGACCAAATCTTGTATCAGCATTTAAAAAGGTGCGTAGACACAAACTTTTGTGTACATTTTAACAATTTTGTAACTGTCACCACATAAGGGTCTCCCATGGGTGTGTGCAGGGGGGGGGGGGGGAGTCGGGAGGGTTGTGTGACTCTTCTCCTCCCCCAACAAGAAAAAACTGAAAAATCAAAATGTCCACATTATTTCCAATTACATTTTTTTCAAAACCCCTTTTCACAATGACATAAATGAAAATCATTGATCAGGTACATTTTAATCACATCCAGCTGTTATTTCTTTGTGAGAAGGTCCATTCACTTAAAGGGAGAAGGCGCCAGCAACTAACAGGCATAAGTTAAGAAATAAAGAGGCATTGGGAGTATTGTGAGAATTATGGTAAATAAGGGCTACTGTGTGACACTCACACTCAGCAAGGCCCTATAAATAAGTTAATTTGTGTTTATTTTATGTCTTGATAAAACTTGCAGAAACAGTCATGGGGGGAGGAGCTTATCGATTCAAACAGTGCATACATTACTACGGCGTGACTAACACACGTCGGGTGGCATGCATCGGTCATGCTTGGTCACTTTCAGCAATGTGTACGTGCGATCTGATTGGTTGGCAAGAACTCAAATGTTTTCTTAACCCGTTGCATCCGAGATTCTGGAAAATCCCATAGAGTTAACACAGGGCACATCCGGTTCCCGTAGCCAACGGGTTAACTTATGCCTGTTAGTTGCCGGCGCCTTCTCCCTTTAATGCACACATATACATGTTAGGATATTGTACCCCCTGCAGCTTATCTTATTGGCATGAACAGCTAGAACGTGTTTCTAGGACTACTCCCCGGGGATGACTCCCACCTGATAACTCCCCCAAAGGACAACTCCCCCAGAGGACCACTCCCCCAGAGGACAGCAATCCCAGAGGAATACTCCCCTGAAGGACAACTCCCCCTGGGGAAACAACTCCCCAGGGGACAACTCACCAAGGGAAGACGCCCACCTGACGAGTCCACCCAAGGACAACTACACCAGAGGACCACTCCCCAGAGGGCAGAAATCCGACAGGACAACTCCCCCTGGGACAACAACCCTGGAGGACAACTCCCCCGGAGGACAACTCCCACGAAGACAACTCCCCCAGAGGAGTTTAGCAATGTTTCCGACTCAAAAACGTGAGTTTTCCTCTGGAAAGTTGTCCTCTGGGGAGTTGTCCTGGGGGGAGGTGTCCTCAGGGGGATCAGTCCTTCGGGGGAACTGTCCTTTGGGAGAGTTGTCGTCTGGGGGAGTTTTCAGATACGAGTCTTCGCTGGGGAGTTGTCCTGATACCCTAGAAAATACATTCCCTCACCTGCAGAGCCTGTTGTTGCTTCAAAACTGACAGTTGTGCCTCCTGGGGATCTCTTATCATCTATCAATGACAAGGGCAAGAATACGAAATTGATAATGATGGTAATATCAAATATTTCTCTGAGAATGATGCATGATATGGAGTTCCTGAAGAATATGCAGAAACTGAAAACATGTTTTTGCATCTTTGACATAACGACATGTTTGCATCTATGTTCATCCGTTGAAAACTGTTTGATTTTTACTTAACAAGCATTTTCCATAGACCTTGTGTCAAGATATCTCGTGTATAGTCTTCAACAGGCGAAAGTACAGTTTAGTACGCATGATATGAAACAAAAACAAAAAAAACAAACACAAACAAAATATCTCTATGTTATAATCCACATTTTACTGTTCGAAATAGAAATCCTCCGAAAATTCATTTTGCCCAATTGATTGTGGGCCCAGCAGCCACTGAACAGCGCCAGATCGATGTTGCTCTATACCTAAAATCGTTGAACGCCAAACAGGGTAGCAGCAACTCCCATCTTTTAACGTCTTTTGGTCTGACGCGGCTGGGGTTTGAACAGGCTTGAACCCCCGACCTCCCGGTTGTGAGGCGGACGCTCTACCAACTGAGCCAACACAATCGGTTTATGGATTCAAATCACCACTGATTCACATTTCATTAGCTCAAAATGCACTGACTGTGGTAAACACAATTTTGCAATATATGTCAATTTGGAAATTGGAAAATACATGAGTACAAACATAATACTAGTAATTGATCAATAAAATTTCCCTGAAGAGATTATCTGACAATGGCACATGTCCTGAGGACAAGTCATCCATGGCACATCAGTCTATGGGGAAAACTGTCATGGTTGCTCATTGGTGATCCGCGTCACCGCGGATCACCATAGATTTCGTCAGAACGGACGCATATGCGTACGTTTAAAATTAAATCTTAAATCGGTCATTTTTCTTGAGAATAAACGATGACCCCTTCCTTGTATTGCTCATTCTGATAGCCTATGATCCGTAGATAACAGTTCAGGCGCTACTTTTACATGTACTTACCCCCATTGTATTGTCCTTCATAGGAAGTGTTGATGAGCTATAGCAGTAAAAAAAAATGGAAACAAAAATTAGTGTTTTTTATCATTAGTGATGGAATCTATGTATACTTACTTCTGTTCTTTCTATTACAGGATCAAAGCAATTGTGTTTAAAACTCAGAAAATATAATTGAAAAATAATTGAAGACCTGTTTTGAGGAAAAAAACAGCTGTGATATAAATAAATACCCGAACTATTAAATTATATAACAACAATTTAGTTCTACATAATGCCCCCCCCCCAAGTAGCCCGTATATTTTGGGCACAGAGCATAATGATAGCTATCATAAAGTGCGGATTTAGCAACCTCTATACAGTGAGTGTACAAAATAAAAGAACACATTAAGTGAATGAAAGAAATTTGTCTTTTCAAGGGCGTAGGCTGGTTTGGCCACGGGGAGGTGCACATCTTGGGAAGGTGGAACTAAAGTGACATGGGGACGTGCACATATTAGGGAGGTGGAACTAAAGTTGAGTAAATGAGGCGTTGAAAGCAGAAAAAGTGGTGCAAATTTCGTTTTGCTTGCCAGGGGCGGAATTCCTATGGCTCTGTGGGGGGGGGGGGTGCCTACGCCCTTGCTTTTACCTTGCGGATGATGATGATTGCAGCCGCAGCCTCTTCTTCTGTTCTTGCAAATCTTCCAAGATCTTACGATTCTGTTGTGCTGCAAAATCAGGAAACTCAAATTTAGATATTATATCAATAATAATTCAAGTGTGCAAGTGTGTGTAGTTTTTTGTATGACTAGATCTGGTATTAGATCTGCTCTTATTTTTATTGGTGATCCGCATACTTACAGTCATGGCTTACTGATCAAATATCTATTTTGTCACTTTTACTTTTTTCACTGTTGTTGGTGATTCATGTATTTTTATTTTTGTGTGCGGAGTATTGCAATAGCAGCTCAGTTAATGACCAAGTTGTAACTTTCCATGCACATGTCTATGTCCCATGCACGACAATAATTTTTCATCATCATCATCATTAATTTTCAGAAATGAAGTCACAGATGACGTTTCATATAAATCTGAACCATCTGACTTCATTTCTGAAAAATAATTTTTTGTCAATTTACCTCATGACATGAACAGAGAGTCAGAGATAGGACATATCACAAACTCACATTCACAACGTCATTGACCAAACTTGGAACATACTGGTACACATACTTTTCGACTATTTTTATATTATTATTTGTTTTGAGTGAACTGTTTATGTCTGATTTAAACTAAATTTATAATTTGGATTTACACAAACATATTTGGTGAAGTTGAAAACATTCCATAAATGTATCCACATCAGAAATTAAATTTTTGGTCATATCATGTTAGTCATACTAACGCTAGACATATTCACTAACGTTACATGTAAATGTCAAACTTTGTTGTAAAAGAGTCTGTTAGATTTAGATCTAACGTTACGTTATAGCGACTAATTTATCCAACTAACCTTTTCACACAGACAAGGGGTGTATAACAAGTCTTCCAACTCCTCTTGAGTGTTGGTTAATGTTAATGTTAAATCACGTGGCGTGCAGACAGGGCTGGTTCCAAAAATCTGACACTGTCCCAAGTTAGATCTGACTTTACTTTTTTATAGATTTTTTTTAATTTGAGAAACAAAAGACGACTGTGGTCAATTCAATGACATTACTCATTAGACTAGAGCTGAAATTATCTACCTGCATATCATTATCAGAAACACATTTGTTTTTGGCCTGGCTTAGGTTAAATTAACAGAGACATACGTGTAGAATATAACTTTAGATCTAATTAGGAATCTACTCGTACTCCAACGTAGTTGTGAATTAGCTACCACTTGCGTGAATTCGACCTCTCCCACTTTACTGGTGGTGCAGTGCCAGGCAGTGGTGTGTTTATTGACTTGGACGAGTATTAATTTGTTAGACCTAACGTTAGATCTAATTAAATTACGAATACGATATAGTACTAGATCTACCAGTGATTCTTATCACTTACCTTGAATTGCACTTGCTCCGGGTACAGCCATGACTCTTTATAAATGATAGGTGTTTGTTGCAGAGATAGATCTAACTTGTTATAATGTTTTAAACAATTGCAGATAAACTCAGAACTTAGACTTCAGTCGAGAGTATTTTTTGCACTGACTGCATGTATGCACTGACGTACAGACAAAAGCAGACGACGGGCACATTGTGAAATAACTAAATAAGAAAACAATATTTTTTATAATATCATAATTTTAATCAATTAAAAGGCAATTATTTTGATCTTTCAAATATAAACATTTAATTTAAGGTTATTGCGTTGTCAAATAGATTAATTTTGTGCACTTTTGTTTGAAAATCATCAACTTAATTGTTATCTTCTGCAATTCGATCACGCAAAGTTTCCAACATGGCAGAAACAGCGACACCCACCAGTAATAATGTCGGTGATTCCGAGGCCAAAATTGATAAAGAAATACACCCTCTTGCAGCTGCAATGGATGATGAGGAAGAAGATATAATTGCGGTATGTGAATTCTATGAAATTAATGTTGTGTTGTATATATCATCTTTATGAAGGCAGAAAATGAATGCCTTTTGCGAAGTGCCAAGTGCTTGCATACGTGTCTGTCTGCCCTACTGTTTTGACTGTGTACAGTGCGTGATATGATGTGAGTGCGGCCTCCGCACACGACACGACTTTTGTCGTACGACTGCACCGACTTGGATCCGAAATAAAAAACAAAGCTTATGTT
>JZLH01S0173798.1:47668-58180 GCA_001188425.1 Eucidaris tribuloides | reverse complement strand
AATTCCATCAAAATACGAAAACGTCACAATGGGGGGGGGGTGGGGAGTGGAATCTATTATGTGCATGAATAATACTGCGCAATATGACATATATCCCTTGTTTATCCATTTTTAAATACCTGTGTGTTCCACTGTGTTTTCGGTTTACTACGACTGACCTAAAAGTTACACTATTGCACATACTTCGTCTGTTTTTTAGATATGCATATTCTACTGTGTGTCATTATGTGACAGTTCATTATTATAATAATTGTTTTCTGCAAGTCCCATCGGTTGCGTTCACATTTGCTTGTTAATGGAATACATGTATTTCAGCCATTATTTACTTTTAAGTGAGTTCAGCGTAAATGTAGTATAGATGTGTTTGAACTTATGATACTGCACATCATTTTGTGTATGGTAGTGCCTGTTTATGTATGTTATGGATGTCTCACTTGTAATGTTGTGCGTCCTTCAAATATAGCATGTCACGATAGAGAGATACAGTATATGACAACTAATAGTTTGAACGCCATCATATGTTTCACTAAATAAAGATATTTCTTTTCAATTATTCTGAGAGCACCTGATGGTCCTAATATAAGTATTGAACACCATGTTGTTTCCAAAAAAAATTTGGACATCCATGTCACAAACTCTGCTTCAAATGCAAGGCAGTCACTCATTCATGTTGATTTGCAAATTAAGAATGCAAAATATTTAACTGTGATATCATTCTTTTTCCTCCCCAATTCTCTCTCTTTTACTTCAGGCACACCAAACCCAAGTCATCCCAGGTGCCCTGCAGCCCAGCCCAGTCCAGTGCCGTCCAGCGAGGACGAGAGAGGAGGAGGATATTCCCCACGCCCCCCGCCGTCCAACCAAGGGTGAGACGTAGACGTGGTGCTGTCAGTGCTCGAGCCTTACACAAGGAGATGCACGATCCTACGTAAGAAGGTAAAGGATTTTCTGCCGAGAATTTCGTTTTGTCCTGATTTCTGTGCTACCCAAATGGAGAATGCAAAAGTGTAAATAATCAAAATATACACAGAGAATGTCTTAATGAGGCAAAAAAAGCTTTTACTTTGAAACGATATTAAAGAATAAACATCAGTTGGACATTATATTAAAATCAAGGGTATATGATTTCGATGGTTATCTTTATATAGCTGACAACACAGTAATAAACCATTCACAGGACATTATTAAAATCCAAGAAATTCATGGTTATCTTTACAGTGACAACATAGAATAAAACCATTCAGTGCGACATTTATTGAAATCAAGAAAATTCAATGAATATCTTTATAGTTGGAAAACTTAGCGTATTCAGAACATATTTTGGCTCATTTGAATTCATTTGGTAGCGAAATATCAAAGTTTTACAATTTGTTTAATTGAGTGTCAACATTGTTGACGGAAGTCGTAAGTCTTCAAATTAAAAACATCATGATGGCCCAAACCTCACTAGGCTTCAGACTTCTGCCTCCATTGTGTTACGTAAGACACGTCTGTACGGGAACACAACCTTCAAGTGTTAAAACAAACACTAAGGTAGTACTGTGTATCAAAAGGGCCTTTCTTCAAATTTTAACTTTACCCAGGAACTTCGTACATCCTGCCTGTTTTTATTCATTTATACATTCAAACTTTTCTTAAAACGTTCGGCAGTTATACTTTGAAAGGTGACATGTGTATGCATGTTATCTGATTAGAACAGTGAAAAGCGACTTATTATTGCAAGAACACATTATGCATCAAGACAGAAACATTTTCCCCAAATTGCCTCATTGTACATTGCTATATTATACTGCGGACTGGGGAGAAAGGTAAACTATTTGAGACCTTTGCATTGCTGATAACTAAAAAAAAAGATCATATTATTTTTATTGAATGGACATAATGGATGTACAACTGTTCGAGAGAACAATTTTCCATCTGGTGTATCTTGATTGGCATAAATAATAAATATTATAATAAAATATAAATATAAATTAAATAAAATATAAATTAATATAATATATATATAATAAATTATAATATTTTAAATATTAATATTCAATCATCTATAAAATTTAAATAATATAATTTATATATATATATAATCATATATCAATATAATAAATAATATAAATATATTATTATATATTAATAATATATTAATTAATATATATATAAATATATATAAAATATATATAAATTAATATTATAATATTATAATATTATAATATAATAATAAAATCATATTTAATAATAATAATAATATTAATAATAATATATAATATTGAATTGTCTAAGAGGATAATATAATAAAATATATGACGTTATATTTGAATAAAATATATCATTATATATATATCATATAATATGAATAATAATATATATACATAATATAATATCATAAATATTATATATAATCATTATAAATAAATAATATAAATTAATAATATTAATATAATAATATAATAAATTATATTTAGATATTATATTTATATAAATTAAATAAAATATTATCCTTATTCTGGTCGTTAGTGCTTCTTCATTATACTTTTATGTATTATAATAAATATATTGTATATATTAAAATAAATAATATAATATTATAATTATTAATATATATAAATTGTAAAATGATATTCTATAAAAATATAAATTATTATATATATAAATTATATATTATAAATAATATATATAATTATTAATAATAATTATAAATATTCATATTAATATAATATTATATATAATCATAAATATTATATCATAATATCGATATCCATAGCCTGGAATGTATCATGTTATGTCAACTAATTAGATAATTGAATTTTATTAAAATGTAACATATTATCATTATTATATATTTATATATTATGATATTTATATATTATAATAATTTTATAATTAATTTCTATATATAATTATACTTTCTTATATATTATAATAATATTTCTTATATATTTTATTAATATATATTATTTATATAAATTTATTTTAATATTAATATTATGTATTATTCAAATTATTTAAATATTTTTGATTATTTTATTATTTATTATTATGAATTTATATTTTTTCTTTTTTATTTTATCAAATTTTAACTCTTTTCTTTTTCTTCCTTCTCCAATGGCGGAGGAGGATTATCCAAATGCAGGCTCACTCACGGCAGATGGCGGCTGGAACATAATAAAATTTTGACATTTTTTCGCCTCCCTATAGGGGTGGGGTTTTAATTCACACTCAGTACCGTAATTTTCTCTCGGGCCCCGAGAGATTTGTCTGTCACAAGACATACTGATGGAAGTTATTTTAGAACGAGTAAACTTTTGACTACCAAATTTTCACAGTAAAATCATTGCACAGTTTATATGATGTAGAGTAGTTTCTCCCCAAGTTGAGGACTATACCCTGAATTAAATAAATTTTTATCAATACAAAAATATTTTGCAAATCATTTTTATGGCAGCTAAAAAATATGGACAAGATTGTGTTGTTTTGATATTCGATATTACCCATTCGATACTACCACATTTAAAGGAAAAGAACCACTCTGGGATAACTTGTTAAATTTAGCACTTATGTTGCCCAACATACAAGATTCATTTTCCAACACCTATAGTGTGATAAGTAAGCGTGGCATTAAATGTTTAACACCACCGTTTTTCCTGGAAAACAACCCCCTGAGGAAATGTGGCTGAAAATAATGAAAACAACGTGATTGAAAACTTGATGACCTTTTGTTGTGGTGTTGTTATTGTTGTTGTTTTGTTGTTTCTTTTTCTTTGTACATGTACCTTCATTCTTTTATCCACGGTGAGCGCCCTTTTCTGTTTCCTGCTTTTGCCCTCCTTCCCCTCTGTACTTTTCCCCCTTTCTCCTTTCTCTCTTAATCCTTTTCTCTTCTTTCTTTCTTTGTGCAGATGGGGAAGGGGGGGGGGGTACGAGCACACACATGTAAATTAGACTAAATTATTGCCTAAGTTTTATAGTATTCTTCTCTTTCCTCTTTTCTCTTTCCTATCTTTTCCCCTCTTTTTAGCTGTGGTTAATAATGACGGTTAATTCTGTATTTTGATAATGGTATATAATTGTTATTTTGTCATGTATTCTATGATTAATGTTATGTATTTATGTATTTATGCATTTATTTATTTAAGCCAGTGGCGGGCAAATTTCTGTATTTTTAAATCAGATAATAAATGACCTTGAATCCTTGAATCCTTTTATTTATTTTATTTTTTTTGCTTTTCGCTCTGATTGACACTATCAACAGTTAGTTTTCCTTCAGATCTGATGACCTTTTTTTTGCTGGTCACATTGATTTGCACCTTAAACCACTCCTTAATACGAAATCTTGCGTACGCTTATGGTGTGGAAGGGAGTGTTTTTAGTGTTTAAATTAATTCTTTCGGTGTTAAAATATCACCATAGAGTATTGATAATTCATCACCACATCTTGTATCTGTTTTAAGCAACACCACGCGTGTTATATTTAACACCGAAATTTCTGCTAGTCCCGCATACTTGCCTCTTGCTGCGCGTTGTAATCTGTGATGTTCGTGTTGTATTCCCAACTGGCAAAGGCATAGCTACTGAAGACAATCTGGGCCTGTTCCGTGTAATCATCTAAAAACTTTTCAGCCTCTTCCAAACTCATTGATCGTCGCTGGACAGCGCACAAAACCCCTGTCCGCTGTATTGTAAGAAGAGCGACAGCGCCGAAAACAATCCAAAAGTTGGTTTCAGCCATTTCTTTCTTTCCTTCTTGGACTTAACTTTTTAAAATAAAGATCGATGTACCGGTACATGTAGTTAAGGAATAGACCCCAGAGGAGTGTCGCTGTGTTTTGATCATGTGATTTTGTTTTAGTCAAAAGGAATAATTTTGAAGGGCTACAGGTTATCATTCAGGCGGTTCTCAACCAGATAATGTGGTGTACAGTGTGATAAAGAGCTTCGATAAGTGAGATAATTACACTGCGTTTTATTGATATAGGGGTTGAGGTGCGATATTCATATATTATACAGGTACTAGTGACATCTAATACGGTTTCGGTTTTATTCGACGGGGTTGATTCAAATTTAGTTCAGAGCAGTCACCGTTATGTTTTGGGTATTATTTCATAACTTGATCGGATCAAAACATTCAGTACAAATATTCAGTTTTCATGGGGATAGGCGATGGTTTCATATCTTGAGGGGGAGGGAGGGCACATTTCCTGCTTGAATGTCTGATAATTAACCAAACATTGTTTATTTTATAATGGAAATTAGCAATAAATCATACCACATCACGTTACATCACATCACATCACATCACATCACATCACATCACATCACATCACATCACATCACATCACATCACAACACATCGCGCCACGCCACACTTCGTCACGTCACGTCACCTCACATCACATCACATCACATCACATCACATCACATCACATCACATCACATCACATCACATCACATCACATCAAATTATATCACATCACATCACATCACATCACATCACATCACATCACATCACAACACATCGCGCCACGCCACACTTCGTCACGTCACGTCACCTCACATCACATCACATCACATCACATCACATCACATCACATCACATCACATCACATCAAATTATATCACATCACATCACACCATATCACATCACATCACATCACATCATATCACACCACATCACATCACATCACATCACATCGCATCACATCACATCACATCACATCACATCACATCACATCACATCACATCACATCACATCACATCACATCGCATCACATCACATCACATCACATCACATCACATCACATCACATCACATCACATCACATCACATCACATCACATCACATCACATCATTCGCGTTTGCTGTTCCTCATCGTGGTTTTATAAGCCAGGATTTTGTTTTTTTCAATTGCACGTGATGATGAGCACCTGCGTAATAAACATTTTCAATGCGGGCTCTTGGAAAAGAATTAAAAACAAAAATGTTTCATTGTTATCATATAAATAACGACCAAAACACGGTTTTCTTGGTACAGACAATTATTCATTGCCAATAAAACACGCCGATCGCTGCGATCACGAGGGCACTTTTTGAGATGTAACCATCTGAGAAACCGGAAGGTGATTTACACTGGTTCAAAACATTATCTCACTGATAGTTCTTTATTAAGAATTAAGGACTCTTTTCCACAGACTGTTTTTGTTTTGCACCGAGTTAAAAAAATGTAGGGCTCTACTTCAAGTACTCATTCATAGGCCTATATTCAAGAAGGAAAAAAAATAATATTCCAACTATACATGTATATATATATATATTTTTTTTTACTAAGGTCGATATAATAAGGGTTTGTACGTAGAGACTATCCAAATCACGAAGCGAGTTTTATCTCCGTTAGTGGTGGCAATAAAGTGAATTAAAACGAAAGAGATGTTGTTAGTTTAATTAACATTCTCGTACAATGCAAATTGCACTTTTAATAGGTCCCTCACATTTTGTGATTATAAAATTGTCTTATCTCTTAATTACGATGTTATTTGTATTATGTTCTTTACACTCAATCTGTTGTCAATAGATCATGTGGTATAAGATCTTTTTAATCTGCCGGACCACGTTTGTGGAACAATCTACCAAAAGATATAAAATTGACTTCCTCCTTAACACAATTTAAATCTAACCTGAAAACTCACCTCATGGAAAATGCATTTTAACCGTGATCACCTATTCATCTCTACTGTAAATGTATTATGTTTTCCTGTGTAATTATATGTAACTGCGCAATGATCACCTACATCAATAGGTGGATTTTAGCGCATTATAAAATATTATTATTAGTATTATTATCATAATCAACATTATTATTATTCATTATTATTATTATTATTATTATTTATTATTATTATTTATATTATTTATTATTATATTATTATTATTATTATATTATTATGTATTATTATTATTATTATTATTATTATTTTATATTATTTTATTATTATTATTATTATTATTATTATTATTATGTATTTATTTATTATTATTATTATTATCATTATTATTATTGTTATTAATCGATCGAGGGCATCATTATCGGCAAAGCCGACTAACAAAAAATATCAGCCCTTTCCCCAAACCTGTTACTCGCGGAATTAGACCTAAACGATATACGTTAACAATTGAAATTAGTATTTGTCAACAAAATATAAATATGAAAATATAGTAACAATCAAAACTGACGACTTTCGAAGGACTCTCCAACCGGTGAAACAGTATACATGTATGCTTGGCAAGTTTGCAATATAATTATTGAATAATAATATTTCTATTTTGTACAAGGAAAAACAAATTGAGGATGGGGTCATTAACAACGTGATTTCATGCATATTGTTTTGTGTCATTATGTATGTTATGGTGTGATATTAGCAGTTGTTTTCAAGTTCATATTTGCGTTGGTTGTTTTTTTAATGTGTAAAAGCAAATTTTCTCACATTACTTAGTATGTAATTGAACATGAGGTTTATAGTTGCGTTTGTATTTTTCTGCAGTGCTTACAGTTATCGGTGAAATAGATTGTTGCTGTGTATATCATATATACAAAATAATTGCTTTATAAATTACATTCATAACGTCGACGTTTTACTATTTTCTCAATGACATGAAACCCAATTGCAATGTTTCTGCACATTTTTTTTTACCAGAACCTTTCTTGTCTAATAAAAACTACAGTTGATCTGTGGATATTAGGTAAATTATTATGTAGCTACTACCGTAGACTAAAGTAAGTTTGGAAAAAATGTGGCACACTTATTGAAAATTAGCGTGACTAAATGAAGAAATAACTTCTGAGGACGTCACTTTGAGAAGTCTGAGAAGTAATATTATGTTTATACACTGGTTTATAGAAGAAAATACCATCTAACAGCCTTTAGCAAAGTACAGGAACTGGAAATTCAGTTTTGTTGGAATTATAAATAATGACCGTTATAGTTTGATAGAAATTCTTGTCTCACAAAGACAAAAATTCCTAGCATAGAACATAAACTAAATGGCAGTTTTTTTGCATTGTTCAAATTGTATCTAGTTACTGATCATCAGGTTTCACAGACATATCCTTAATAAATAGCTTAAGGGCATGAGTGATATTTTGCTGTGATGCAGGAAGAATGCAAATGAGATTCCCTTAAATTCAACCTCCACCCTCATCAGTACACCGGTAGCATCAGGTTACCATGACACCCAGAAGCGTTCAAACACAATCACGACATCGGGTGATGATAAACTTCCCAGATTCCACTACAGATGAATTAGATAAGGGTTGCATATATACCGTATAAGCACTACAAAAAAGGTAAGTTCCTCCTTTTTTATCAAAATACCCTAACTTTTTAACGACACAAATTTTAATAGAGAAATTTTGCAGGGGTGTTTTCAAAGATATTACCTAACTTGTGTAAAAATGGGATTGATCCGCCAGGTCATGCATGAGTGAGCATGCAGCAAAAGCAAAATTGTCACTTTTTAAAAGTCACAGGAGTAATTTATTAATTTATTATGCCAAAATAACAGTTAAAAATGGTATTTTTGGCTTTATTGATAAAGTGTGCTCACTCAACCATGACGTGGTTACAACCTCTTTTGTTTGTACAACATGTACTGATACTTTTGCGGAAAATATCCGATTTCAATTTTTTTTTAATAAACTTAATGGATTCTACAATTTCAAAATTTAGGAAGGATGAAAGTTTTTAAATTGAGCACACTGAACCAAAAATATGTAGAAAGTGTCTGGGAAGATGTAAGTGGGTCAAACAATAGATGTTTAACAGAAATAGCGCATAATCGAATTTGTCAAAATCCTGTATCAAAAATCCCCCATTCTGAACCCTGTGAATTTTAAAAAGTGAAATTTATACCTTTCATATGTGCTCACTCATGCATATCTTGGTGGGTCAATCACATTTTCACACAGAGGTTTGTCAATGAGTGCAGAAATACTCCTGCCAAATTATTTTCTTAAAAACCATTTCGTTAAAAAGTTATTTTGAAAAAGGGGGAACTTACATTTGGTGTAGTGTTTAGAAGGATGAATGTCATGCCCAGATAATTTGTTTGGCTGTGTCTTGATTGGTTGAAACCTGTTTCAACGAGCGAATGGATGTAGAGTTTCAGCTAATCAGTCAGAGAAGAGTCCATGCGCCCCAATTTGAATGTTCAAACAAAAAACAACAACGCAGAATTAATCAGCAAATGTAATCCCCGTGTTTGTACCCGTCTTGTCTGAGGGGAATAGTTTCACACGAGGCTGTTTTAATTGTAAAAGGTATTATGTTTGTCATGACAAAAGCAACGGATCCTATCCAATTTAGCGACATGAAAGTATATTGCCATCATAAAACCCAATTTGCCCGTAGCAACCGGAAGACAGTTATATAAACAAATTACATTAATAAAAGTAAGATGGGATAGAACTTTATAGAAAGAGAATTTTATTGATGATTGACACCGAAGTGATGGTATATCGCTCCACTGAAATGAGAATTTTGTTGTGTAGCAACGGCACGTAATAATAATAATAATAATAATAATAATAATAATGATATTAATTAATAATAATAATAATAATAATATAATAATATAATAATAATATTAATAATATAATATATAATCATAGATACATAATTAATAAATGGGTTCTTATTGTGCGTTATCCACACAGTATCATAGCGCTAGCAATGGTATATAAATATGTAAATATGGTATGATTGTTTTGTCCCCACTTTCAGTTCAGTTCAATGATTATTTTCTCAATCATAAAACGACAAATACATGCAAAAGACGCATAATATATTTCTCGCTGATATTCTATGTAAGGCATAAATATTTAATATGATAATTGCAGGTATAGATAGTCAATCCCATTTGATAATCACCAGCATCACGTCAACGTTTAGAACTCTAAATTAGGAGCAGCTTCTGATTTGCCATATCGGACATTCACAGTTCACATTATGCGTCTTGATATAGGAAATACCGTAGTGTATACAATCTTTTGAACTATGGACACATTTTAATGTTAACATCCAGGAAAGACGAGTTGTGAGGTCACATAAACAATGTAGGTACCATGCTTGTACTTCTCCAACTTCCCTCGAGACTGCTGTAACAGAAGCTACACGGCTAGCGAAGTGTCGGGGAAGGTACCGTGACTTACTGGTATAAACACGAGATTGTCAAGAGAACCGTTAGCTAGGAAAATGCACATTAATTCTTAGCCATTTAGCCATCAAACATCACTCAGCGTGATTAAAATGAATGTATTTTGAAAATAATTGCAATAGTTGTAATGGTAAGGATGCCCTAGAGGGATCAAGAGTATGATACATCAACATCTCATCAACTAGATAGATTTCATTGGTATAAACCGCGTAACATTCATGGATCATGCAACCAACATTACGTTTCCAGTGACGCTTTCACGAAAACAGGGGTTATTTCATTGCGCACGTAAAATGTAAAAATTGAATATAA
>JZLH01S0173798.1:8786-19939 GCA_001188425.1 Eucidaris tribuloides | reverse complement strand
CGCACGTTTAATTAACTGGAACTACCCCATTGGTAGTGTCACTTCATCGCCGATCGTTTATACACATGAGTTAAAAGTATTATGGTCAATTCTGTCTCAGGACTGTTAGTGGAATGGTCACGTTATTGGACACTTAAAAATTTGAAAAGAAACCTTTATACGAACAGTCTGTAGCCATTCTTTATACCTCATCAGCCATTTAAAATGCACGTACAAAGGACAAGACGAGTATGTCTCAAAGTGGAAATGCCACCGTTAATCAACATTATTGTACACATTTGCATGATATTGTGTCATAACACTGCTGGCGCTTTTGGTGAGTATGTACATCTCGTTTCTACTTATTTGTAGCAAATGATTTGGATCATATTTAACAAAAAACAGGAAAATGAATGATATGCGTTCTTTACAATGATCAAACCAAATATATAATAGTAAACAAGGTCTGTCTGGAATAAATCGAACAATGACCTGAATAATAACATATAGTTGAACTTGGATGGTTTAGTCTGCAGGAAAGGTTCCCATGGGACCTCGTACTCTTCTCACAATACTTGGATCTTAGAACAGTTGATGAAGCAATCACAATGAGTACTGATGGTGACTGTTTAACGATTAATAAATATTTGACCATGAAATTTAGACAGCAGAAGCTTGAAATAGTGTACTTGATTCTTGTGTAGTTTTATTTCAAAGTAAGGATAATATCTAATCTTGCTATTTCCCTTAAACAAAAAGGCAAAAGGTTCGGTGTAAAATATCAAAAGCTAAAAAAAGGTAAAATATCAGCGGTAAAAATATTAGGAAAATTCAAGAGGTAAAAAGCCATCGGGTAAAATGTCAGATGAGACTTTTACACTTAAAATGTCAAAGGTGAAATGTGTTACAGGTAGTATGTTACAGATGAAAAAAAAGTACACCTGAAAAATGACAGGAGACGAAAATCTCAGAGGTAAAATTTTGAAGGAATAAAATTGTTGAATTAAGAATGCCAAGAGAAATAATGTCTGACTCATAGTCGTAATTTTCCTGATTTTTAATTGGAACCTGAAATGAACTACATGTATATTGTTCGTTAATTTCAGACTCGGATATGATTATCTCGTTAACGCTAACCGCACAATATTGCTGAAACGAGTTTAAAGTGTGAACATTAGTGCGATCCGGCAACACCATTAATTTATTTAACCCCGATGATATAACGCACAAATATCACGCATTAATCTTATAATAACATTATGTTCACTCATTAAAATCTGTATTCTTATAGGTCATTTGTAATGTACTGTATAGTGCTAGATGCTTTATTCAGAGCAAAAGCAAGATATCTCCGAAATAGTATTCATGCACGTTAAGGCATTATTAAATACCTATTGCAGATAGTTAAAAGCCACAGGCTAACAATGACCACAGATTGAAAACTGTGAGCTACATAATCCCTTACGCATTAAGAGTCTTTGATAAGGTCTAAAAAAGAGGCCCTGAAAAATGTGTATTGCGAAATGATGACTTAGAGCTTTAAAAGAGTGAAAAATCTACAAGCACTCAAGTTGAGCGGATTCACCTGCCCATTTCCTCCCATAGACTTACCGTGTGTAGATCAAGGCTATTTTATTCTCCACCGGAGTGCACATTGTTATTCATACATCTCTTGCCGGTGGCCGCATAACTTTCCAAACTTTTGTTTTCTAGGTTGTTAATTTGTCCATTTAAATACTTCTATGTAGCTCAGATATAAAAGTTTGATTTTTTTTTTTAGAATTGAAGCTCCACAATGTTAGCATATCACTTTAATTGATTAGGTGTCCAATAATGTTTGTGTTTCTTGATAAAGGTATGTTATTTTTATGTCCATCCTTGAAGGGCTTTTCAAATATAGAAACATACTAAATAACGTTTGCTCATCCGATATGTGACTTTTGCCATCTAATAAAAAATCAGTGGGTAAAGTTTCTGTAAAATATTAAAAACTCCTCAAAAAAAGTTTGGAAATCTGAGTTTGATCAATAATATCTCTTGTTTCGTAATAATAATCAATACAAGTTTGGTATCATCGGAAAGATTATTTAATTTTCTTTAAAATAATACCCTACTTGTTATGATTATGCCATCAGAAAAAGGGCAGTATCTTAAAATGTGGTGTAAAGTGTAAATTGAAAAGCTGCAAAAGACCAAAGTTAGGTAAGTCACCCGATTTTGATTTTTGTTGCTGTTGACGAGTGAGTTTCCCGGTGTGTTTTTTTGGTTGTTATGCACTCTTATGTCAACATTGGCATGGATTGAAAGAAACTCCTGCACAAGTAAGCAAACAACAACAACAACAACAAAAAGTGAAACAACCAAATAAACAAACATGTATGGGCATTTAAAAACTGGACACAAGGCATTTAATCTCATAGACGTTTCACCACATTAACACAACGAAGTAATAAAAAAAGTGGCAGGGGCTTGATTTGCATGGATTTTCATTTTTATCTTCATATTGATCTTTGATTTCATCAATGTTAATTGATTTTAATGACATGATTAGAGTTCAGTATCGGTGGATGACCCACATTCCTGCACCACCGCCTGGCACCGCTTCCCCGTGCTGTTGATGAGCTTTGTGATTCGTTGGTGTAGAATGGGATTCCACTCGTCAATCAGTAAATGATGCAAACCTGCCAATGTCGTTGCATTTGTGACTCTCTTCCGTACAGCCCGGCCGAGTTGATCCCACAAATGTTCAATGGGGTTGAGGTTTGGATTGTATGCAGGCCAGTCCATTCTCGTTATACCCTCTCTAGGAGAAAATCCATGCAAATCAAGCTCCTGTCACTTTTTATCACTATGTGGTGTTAATGTGGTGAAAGGTCCGTGAGATTAAATGTATTATGTCTAGTTGTTTAATGTCCATACATGTTTGTTTGTTTTTTACACTTCTTGTTGCTGTTTTTTGCTTACTTATGCAGGTTTTTCTTTCAATCCATGTCAATGTTCACATTAGTGTGCATAACAACCAAAGAGACATTGGAAAACTCACTCATCAACAACAAAACTGGGTGACTTAACGAACTTTGGTCATTTTGCAGCTTTTCAATTTACACTTTACACCACATTTTAAGATGCTGTCCTTTCCGTGATGGCATAATCATAACAAATAGGGTATCATTTTAAAGAAAATTAAATAATCGTTTTGATGATACCAAGCTTACATTGATTATTACTACGAAACTGGAGATATAATCAATCAAACTCAAATTTCCAAACTTTTTTTGAGGAGTTTATATTACAAGATTGGAACGGAGGTAAAGTTCTTATAGCAATACAAAGTCCGCCTCCTCATACTTGTACAATTAATGTCCTGACAGTCAGTCATTAACGTTGCCCTACCGTTGAATGATCATTTAGCCTTGTGATCAAGTAAAACGTCTCGTTAAAATAAGGGCAGAGTGTCAAATTTACCCCCCTCATCCGATGGAATCTCTTAATTTGTTTAACGTAGTGTAACAGTTATTGCATCGGTTACGTTTTTATCCAGGGCATGTTTACCTATGATATTCCTGCCTGTGGCGTTTTTACTTCAGACATTATCTTTTTAATTAATATTTTGCACTTCTGACATTGACATATTTACGTCTGACATTTTGACCTCTGACTTTTCCTGTCACTTTTACCTCAGGACTTATTTACCTCTGTCATTTTGCCACTGACATTTTTATCAGAGACATTTTACGAAGTGCCAAAATTTTACTCAATTGAAATCTTTAGATCTTCTCCTAAATCTCGCATTGTCAATTACCGATCTTCTTTGATTGTATTCTTCCACAAGGCCTTCCAGAACGAGGATTATTTTCCAACTTGTTTTTAAAAAGATATATCACATTTCGACCCGTTTCTTCACTCCTTGATTAGTGCTCGAAATCCTTTGTACTCATTTGAATAGTTTCTGCGGATGTATGTTCAAGTTTGCGCAAAACTTGATACATTGTCATTGTCACTCTCACAACTTCACGAACGGCGTGTTCCGGACAGTGGATCGGTCAATTCACGTCTGCACTGTATTACTGACTGGCTATCAAGATCCTGCCATCACTTCTCGATAATATATCTGTAAGGGCTTGATACTTTCTACACCTCATAAACAAAGGAAATAGATATACCGCACGCCTACTAAAAAGTTTGCAATTTACTTCTAGCTTTCTGCATAATCTTTACATACACTCCGGCCACCCCTCTTCATGGTTCGGGTGGACGGCATGTGCGTACCAATTTTTTTCGGGTAAAGGGGTCGTTTTCGGCCCAGTAATGCTTAAATAGGGGCTTCTCTTTTCTGGCCTACCCCTGATATGGCGAGTGGGGTGCCAGGGTTTTCCAGAATTTTTTTCAATAAACATCTGTACAGTATATACTGGTGTACTCTTGCACTAAGTTGTGCAATGTGTTATTACTACTTATTTTCTTCTCATAGTAACATACTCTAAAAATGCGTTGAAGGGTAGTGACATGATTGGGAGAAAAAAAAAACATGTCTCTTGAACCAAACTGGTTGAAAGATATACCAGTCTAGACACCAGCTGGACTGTACCTTGTGGCTGAAAAAAATTGTCTTGAATTTGTCCACTTTAATGTACAGCAACCCACATATTCATTAATTTCTAATTCGTACATATATTCTTTTTTGTAATTCATTAGTTGGTTACTGAATATATAGTGCTTATCAGAAGTAAAGACATGAGAAATGTATGATATGACTATATCTACACAATCATAATTTGGGGGACGAGTATGTATGTAGCGCGCGCGCGTGTGTTTATGTGTGGGTGGGATTATGGTTGTGAGTATATGTGTATGTGGATGTCTGTGTATACACGTGTGTGGTTGGCTAGGTAGATGTGGATGTGCTTGTGGGCGTCAAACTCACTGATGAAATTAAACGTCATCTTCGGAAGATGTTAAATTAGCAAGGCAGCATGGCATACGTCATAGGGGGGGGGGTTGTGTTTTGGGGTATCAAAATTATAGGCCTACTTCATCCACATTACTCTACCACTCTTGAAAGCTTTATGAGGAATGACTTTGCCGATGTTTATGAGGGTGATCCTACATTTGCTCCGGTTACAATATCTCAGAAGACAAAGAGTTTTAGGGTAAGGGTTGCCATTGGGTTTCCAGTTCAGAATAGGGTTAGGGTTAGTGTTTGATTTAGGGTTAGGATTAGAGTTGAGGTCAGGGTTAGTGCATGAAATAATCGCCGGAGAAAATGTCGAACATTCTCCATGAGGGTAGATATGGTAAAACTTCCTAGAGAGCGGGATCGTGCTATCTAGCTGAGCTATCAGAAAATGTTACTAGTGACCAAGCATAAAATCGGAAGAGATAAACCGAGTCTTTTTTTTTTGCTCTTCTACTTTGAAGATCATCCAAAAAAGCTTGCTGTCATACCATTAAAGTTCGTTCACTGAAGTTAATGAAAATAACGATTACACCATTTCTAAAAATAAGGTATTGAAATCATTTATTAATATTTTCTCTTCGGAAATCTAGTATTGAGGTAGTTAATTAATCTCATTCTCTCATTCGACGATTACATTTTTAATTGTGAAAATGCAGCTTGCATATTGGCTATTGCTAGGTCTGGCAAATCTATCAGATTGTCAACCTTTGTCAGAGCATGGTCAGAGTGTATGCGTAAGATTTGCACACTGGTTTATCGTGTATCATCTGATCATCTTCACGATTTCTCCTCATTTTTTGAATTCCTTTCCAGAGTGCCCGCAGCATTTTGGGAACCGTTGGGAAGATTCGTGCTACTTCTATAGTTCGAGTACGATGCGCTTGTCCTGGAGTGATGCTCGCTCTGAGTGTGAGAACCGTGACTCTCACCTCGTCTTCATTGAATCCCAAGCCGAATCAGCGCACATAAAGAACCTGATCGCATCCAGCCTTTCAATATCACCTGTGGATATATGGCTGGGACTGACCAAGAACGATTGTGGATCTTGGGAGTGGTTAGATGGAACCAGACTGGAGTTTACGAGTTGGACGGGCACTTCCTTTGATCAAGGCACCGACTGCATCAGATATCGGTCCTCAGACCAGGAATGGCACGACACCACTTGTAGTTTGAGTCGGAGATTTATTTGTGAAACACATGTTATAAAAGACAAAGCTATTGATGGCGTTGGAGGTTAGTGTTTTGATTCTTTTGGTTTGGGACCGGGGATCGAGGGGAGGTTATTATTATAAGGTGTTCATTGTGTAGGTGATGTTGTATAGTTTTCTTGAAGTATCAAATTTACTCGGGCAGCTAGAACCTCCAGCAATTTTTAAATTTGAAATAAAAATTCATTCTACTTCAGTAAATCAAACAAAGCATGGCTTTGATGCAGTTTAACTAATAAAGCGTTTAATTAAGTAAGCACTTGTCTTTCATTTTAGACAATGGCGATCTAGAACTAAACTGTAAATACTTGACCCTAGGATTTAGTGTATATACAAGTGGAATGTTATATTTTTACATTGTCATTTAAAGTGTTTGTAAGGCTATGGTATAATTGACTCGACACTCTCGTGTTCAGAGTGTGAGAATCGAAATTACTTTAAAAATTACAGAGGCATCGATCCCTGGGGTGGGGTTAGCAGTCGTCCCCATGAAAAATTCAGAAAATCCAATACAAGAATTATGTTTGAAGGATATAAAGAATCGTAAATACAAACCATGAAATTTTAACATTAAAATGCTATTAAATATACACAATATTAAACTTTGCGCGCAAAATTTTACATGGCATTTTGCCCGCGGAGCACGCCGAAAAATGTAACATTTTTCTTATTTTTCCCGCCCAATCTAAAAAAATGGATCGACGCCCCTGAAAGTGTAATGATGAGAAGTTACATGTATTATAGCTTAATTAAAACGGTTCCTTGATCAAACTGTTTTCTTTTCAGCAGGATCCAGACAGTGGCGGCAGTCTTACTTCAAACTCGAAGTGCGACGCAGAGTGCCAGAGGACTGCATGGATCCTGTCGTGAAGCAAGCCAAAACATTGTCACGGTGTGCCAGTTCGTGTCTTTCATTGGACGGATGTTTGTCATTTGCATACTCTTCAACCAATCGTATTTGTGCTTTGTTGAAAAGACAGGCAACTGCATCAGGCCTAGAAGATGACACTGATTCTAATTACTATGTAATGTCCTAGATTACCCTAATTAATGTTTTATTCAGTGCAATGAGACAGGAAAAGTATTGAAATGTCCATTGTCAAGGGGTATTTCATAATCGGGGAGCAGAAGAACTAATGTTAAAATACATTTTGATGGAGAATTTGTTCAAGAAACAATTCGAAGTTTATTTTGATATTGGGTGAATATTTCTGACAATGCAAAGGAAGATTCCACCGATTGACGAGAAAGGTTTTAGCAGATGTTATTAATCGGGTCAAAATTTATGGTAGATTTTTGCTGGTCCTTCTACTTCTCCTTTCCTTCCCCTTCTACTCTGATTCTCTTCTTCCTCTTCTCCTCCTCCTCCCTCTTCTCCTTCTCCCACTTCTCCTTCTTTCCTTCTCCTCCTCCTCCTCCTCCTCCTCATCTAACTCCTCCTCCTTCTTCTTCTTCTTCTTCTCCCCTCCTCCTTCTTCTCCTCCCACTTATTCTTTTTCTCCTTCTCATCCTCTTCCTCCCCTCCGTCCTCTTTCTTCTTCTTCATGTTCTTCTTCAATAAATGGGGTGGAGATAAGTGAATGGAGAGTGGTGTCATGTAGATTTTTGTTCATCCAATCTCTGCTACTATTAACTTGATAATTCTTTTTAAATATGTATACTGTATTCAAATAACATAATCACGCCAATCCAGCTATTTCATTTACAGCTGCAAGCAAAATTTATTTGAAATAGGTTTCATAACAGGATCAGCAAGTGTGATCTACCTAAAATTCTAATCATGAGCAATTTCCAGTCGAATTGTTACAGTAAAAAGCATAACTGCTGCTGCTTGGATAATTATCAGTGAATATTCTTTTTCATTTTACAGTATGAAAATGTTGAAGAAATAAATGATTCAATTTAATTTCATTTCGCCCATAATATTATACATGGAAAATTGAATTGGGTTCACATGCATCATAAACACATCTGAACCAAAAGTGATATATAAAAACATTAAGAATATTACAAGAAATAATATAAACAATCATGAATCAGACACGAATAATACATTCAATACAGAGGTAGAATTAGACATACAAAAATAATACATAGCATAATACGTATTTTCATGTCCTTCTGCAAGAAAATGTGCGAAAGTATAAGCATATGAATGAAATTGTAACAAGTGGAAAATTCAAAACGACATAATTAGAAATTTAAACCGGGCAAAGTCCCTTGTCCAGCACAACATAATGTAAAACTTTGATATATGTTTTAACAAAATCACATGATGATGAAGTAAGACATTCATTTTACAGTGCAAGCGTAAAAACGTTTCAACTTTCAGTACATGGCAGGTATTTGATATGGGTAAAGTACTATTTTTTTTAAATTGGTAAAGGTACGAGGAATGTCAACCCTTTTAAAGCGTTCGAAATACGTACGATAATTACAAGATTCTCTCTTTCCCTATCTTACTCAGAATATCACAGTATGTGGAGTTTGGTATTTGGAAATCAACTTCGTACCAATTTGACCAACTTTTTTTATCCACACGACAAATACGTTTGCAATTTAAATCAATCGAATGTGAATGACAATAAATTTCAAGCAGATTGGTGGGATCAAATGAAATGCGCCCAAACTCAGCATTTTATTTTGTTTATATCGTGATCAGTAACTTGCTAAATGTATCGTACTTTATACTGTTTACCACAGATAACCTAAAGGTCGTTTAGGTACCTTCTCTACCCCTTTTCCTCCAAAGTCTTTATAGATTAAGAATTACATTAACATTTTCATGAATCGTTCGCGTAAACAAATTAGGGGCATGATCTTTAACCATTCACTCTCAGAATGGTTGGTCAAAAAGGGTCGGATTGGTTTAGGAGCGAACTTACCAACAGTTAGATATGAAATATTTCATACAACAGTTATGGACTTTTTAAACCAACCGTTGGACAGTTGCGATGATACTTCCGACTTTAATCTTAGATCTAACGGAAAAAAACTATGGTAATACTGTGTGTGGGGTGTGCGTGTGTAGAATATAGTAATGCTTGTGCCATGATAACAGCTGCTTTTGTAGTATTATACAAATTAAAGGGAACGATCTACATATGAACGTGACATACAAATGGTAAAATACACAAGTTAACAATGACCACAGTTTAAAATGTAGGTGTCTTTGATAAGGTCTGAAGCCCTGAAAAATTTGAAATTATTATTTCGTGAAAATCTGTGATTACTCAGGTTGACCGGATTCACTTGGCCTATTTCCTCCCTTAAAATACAGTGTGCAGATCTAGACTATTTTATCCTCCACCGCAGTGGTAATTGTTTATTCATGCATATCTTTCCAGTGGCAATTTAACTTTCAAAAATTGTTTTTCTACGGTCTCTATTTGTCAATTTAAGCACTACTTTATAGCTCAGACATCAAAGTTTATCAATTGTTTTTTAAATTGAAGCTCCACAATGTTAGCTTGTGTCTTTAACCAAAATCGATATAAATAATTTTAACATGATAATACTTCTTTATGTACATACACGATAATGCCCTGATACTCGATATGTCTTCATAATTATCGACACAAGGTATGCAGTCCTTAAAATGAATTGGATTTCACTGTACATCGACTCAACCCAGAAAAAAAAATATAAATGTATTTGAATGTGACATCCAAATGGTTAGCCAAAATTGAAAAAAAAAAAACATTTTAACATCAACACTTTACGTATATACAATTACAATATAATGCCCTGATAACCGATAAATACTAATGTCTTCAAAATCACCGAAACAAGGTATGCATTCATTTTCATGAATAAGATTTCAATGTACAATGACTCAACCGAGAAAAAAAATATTTTACAAATATTTCAGTCGTTTACTTATATAGGTGGGTGGGAAAGGCCAAACCTTTATGGGTGGCAAGGAAAGTAGATAATTATGTTTAGTGACCAACTTTTGAACCAGTAATCGCACCTTTTTGAATCTTCATTTTATGCACCTTAAAGATTGTGTTTGGGATTTGCAAGTCCATTACTTCCCTTCATTATCAATACCAAACGGTAGTTTAGTACTTACCCCCAAACATTATTCAAACTCACACACCCACACACACACACACACACACACACACACCAACACCAATACACTCACACAGCACCTACGCACATTACCCTAACACTACACACATAAACACACACAACACACACACACTACACAGACACACACTACAACACACACACACACACAACACACACACCAGCACACAAAACACACTTATAACCGATCACATCGACTTACACACACAAAGACGTCAAAAATAATTCATTCACTCGGCTCGGATTCCTCACGAAACCTCAGATCTATAGAGATCAAAATCAGACGTATTGACTTTTCTATTTGTATATTCATGGAGTTGTCGGACAAATTCGAGCTTTGCTCTGGTAATTGTTCCTCTTCTTTACCGGTATCTGGAGTCGAATGGTTGTGGCTCATAGTCTCCACCGCTTTCGAAATCTTGAGTCAAGAACAAAATAACCAAAATAATTCACAAAAATAGAATTTAGAGTATGATCTTAAATAATTTTGCATTTTCTAATTGCGATTTTTTTTTTGCCATACAATAGAATTTGCTATATCTTGGACTATAGAGTGGACATGTATACGATTATTATGTAGCGTTAGTATCAGCTGTTATCATTGAACATCCAGCTCTTCATTGAAGCAACTACTGCATCACGTGTGATTCTTTTAACCCTTATTATTCGTTATTAATTAAAACGGGATTTCAAATTGTGAACTGTTATAAAATGCATTAAAGTAATTGGAAATTTAGTACTGGGACAATACGCTGGAGGGCGCCAAAACAGAGTGTGTTTTTTTCTGTGAAGATTACTTTTAAACTGGAGTGAATTGAAAACAGATTGTCCATTGAAATAAAGGTCCTCGCTTCAAATTCCAATGAGGTAAACATACACTTGCACTCAAAATGATACACATTCCGATAACATTC
>JZLH01S0173784.1:4438-19052 GCA_001188425.1 Eucidaris tribuloides | reverse complement strand
GGCAGTGTTATTACTCAGACAATTAAAACCTGGATAGTGTGTAGAAATATCAACGAAAATAACTCCAGATTGATAACACAAGTATCATTCGTGACACAATTGTCATAAGAGTGGCCGGAATTTGATCAGGCATGGCGTGTGGGAAGTGAACAGATGGAAACATTGATTCTAGTCAAGAACACATCCAAAAAACCCCTTTCCTGCCCAACACCGACGACTATATCAATTATCAGAATCAAATGAATCAATCTATTACACAAGCCAAAAAAGTTACATGTAGATACATATTATGGTACATGTATATAAGTTATGCACAAAAATATAATGCATGAAAGGTACTTTCATAAATAAGAATCAGCTATCTCCATTTCTTACAAAACAAAACAATCATTTACAGTGTATTATTCTGCTTTTCATTTACTTTAAAAATGCAGAAAGAGAGACTTACAACAAACAAACCCAAAAAAGGGGTTACATCACCATGTCTCTTGCTGTTGCCCAAGACATTCACCATGTCTGGGAAACAATGCTGAAAAGCAGAGCAGCATACAATGTATCTAAAATTTCATCACTCTCTTTCTTGTCTAGAAAGTGTGTTCGGTTATAAAACAGATAAACAATAGCATAATAATAATAATAAAAATAAAAAAAAAAAACATGTAATTATGTCTACACATATATCTCATTAGAACGTGTTCCGCTCGTGATAGTGAAGTGTTTATTGAGGGCAAGATATAGGGCAAGTGTTGATTGTTACATGAATAGAGTTCAGCGTTCAGAAATATCCTGATGAGCTTTCTGCTGGGAATGTCTCATCACTCTGATTTATCTCGTCAGTTTCAAATTTTAATTATCTTTCTGAATATAATTATAACTTATGTAAGACCAAACAAAACAAATTTCACCTCCAAACACAACCTTATTTAAATGAGAAAAAAAAATGATTAACGGAAAACAACAAACTTGATTGTTCAAATTATCATCGCTTTGAAGATCACTTTCTGATTTCTATTTTGTACATGTTTATTTGCATCATGCACATTCACACACTTGAATTGTCTGATCACTCTCGGTGGTAAAACAAACTTTTTGCTCTGATAATTAATCTCCCCATAAACACCGACTAGATCAACTTCCTCCTGTTGTAGCACTTTCGCCAGGATGCATTTGGACACCAGTTTTGCTTTGCAAGAAAATGGTTGATCAAACAATAGGCAGAAGAATAATCTTCAGCCCAATCCTGTCATTAACATATTAAAAAACCATGGTCAGGCCATACAGTAATTTGATCTTGTTCGCAATTAACTGATGGAAGATTGCTGAATGATTAAATTAATGAATGAGGGATCATTGTTCAGTCCACACCTCAGCCGTGGAAAACGGGTCTGAGGAGCCATTTAGTACAATGAATGTTAGTGAAACCGGTCTATAGTGGCCATAAAAAGTGGAAACAAAAATAATGTCCTTTAAAGGCTTTCAGACAGTAGTCTGGCCTTCCCAGACGCAAGAACTTGTCGCTATTTTCTAGAAAAAATTAGGCCTACTTTCACAGTTGACTGTCTTGAACTAAAGGGCTGTTTTCTGATTTAGAATTGCGTCGATTAGTCCCGCACTGCTACTCGGACGGGGGGAAAAAGTCGCATGATCTTGACTCGGACTATTATAGACGGTGCCGTGGTGCTATAGGACAGGTTAACACTATATGTATTCAGGGAATTATTTGTGGTAGGGCAGGTTGGGCTTGCTATGAGAGAGGTGGCCGGTAAGACAAGACAGTCGTTTGAGTGTACGTACAGTCGTTACTACACACACTTAAACAGTGAAACACATACACACACCCCACACACACACACACACACACGACACACACACACACAACAATCCCACCACACACACACGAATACACACAATACACCACACACAAACACAACACACACACACACACAACAATGCATACACACACATCTCTCACTTAAACAAACATACACCAAAATTACAAACAAAACATGCAACATACACAACCTACATTACTATTACATGTACTATACATGTACAATACAATACCAAACTAAACAAATGTACAAAATGCAACATGCACTAACTCACACACAAAATACATTACGTGCGAACCATAAATCTCAGAGCTCTGACACTTGCAGTGCTGATTATCGAGGTGGTCAGAATTCTTCTAATTTGGACATTGTAGTAACACTGTACAAAATGGAGCGATTCTGAATGCTACATGTACGAGATCAAGTTCAATTTTGGAGGTGTGTTTTGTATAAGAATGCCATGCGTTACAGCAATACTAGATACTGAACACACATTAAAATTGAAACATATGTGTATTCACACTGTTATTTACTCTTACAGTTTTATGTTTCTTATCAGAAGGACATTTTCCAATGTGGCACCACGACTTTCATAAACCATCTTTCCATGGATCGGTATAGGGTTCATGTCAATGATCTTATGGCATGGTAGTCCTACTCTATCGATTTGTTTCCTAAATCCTAACATTCCATACCTCTAGGTTGTGGAATTTGACCTAAGTGCTAGTACTTTTGCATGAGATTCCCTTGGTGTCACATCATTAATGTGATCCTTCAGTGGGATCTGTTGTTTTGGTTCATCCATGGCCTTCCTGATTGAGCCTTTTGGACTGCAGATAATTAGGACTTATGCTGTAAAGCATTAACATGTCTGCGTGTGAGGATGGTTGTTACGTGTGTAGTATGTGCATGATGTACTATGTGTAAAGAAAACTGCTTAAAGGATATCCTTGTATGAGAGCATGTTGGACTAGTGCATCGAGGAGCTTCAGTATCAGGTGGTATCACATTCACATCACATCACAATTGCAAACAGTAATTAAACGATGCATAATAGTTTGGATAGCTCATCAGGCTGATATAGGGACAGCGATTTTCCATTTCAAGAATAAGACCTTTTCAGTTTTCCAACAATCTGGATTCCGTTTCAAATTGGTGCTGAAAATGGGAAATTCCGTTTTAACCTATTGGACTTTGGATGCATGAAAAAAAATGACAATTCCGTTTACATAAAACTTGAACAAATACTTTCGTCGTGTTTCTGGTTTTGTGTCAATTTTCTAATTTTTGTTTTGAGGTTTTTGTGTTTTTTCCTTTCAAAAGTAAAAATTGGAGAAAAAAGGGTTTTCCGTGAGTTTTCTGTTTGAAAAACTCATCTTTCCGTTTCATAAGTTTGTGATTTCAAAATTCTTGTCCGTTTTCGTGTATCGCGAAAATCAACTGTCCCTACTGATAACAGGGATGCATACAAAATGAATATTTGTTGCTGGAAACTGAAATTAGTCAAAAAACCCTGTCTGACCCATGCGATTTAAACTAGTGATGATGTGATGATATTGGTGATAATGTAATGATGATGGTGATGATGATGTTGATGATGATGATGATGATGATTATGATTGCATGGTGATGGTTGTGCATGATTGATGATGATGATGATGACGATTGACTTGTGATTGATTATTGATGATGATGATGGTTGATGGTGATGGTGATGATGATGATGATGTGATTATGTATGATGATTGATGATGTGATGGTGATCTGGTGGATGGTGATGGTGATGGTGCATGGTGATGATGATTGATGATGATTATGATGATGGATGGTGATAATTGATTGATTGAAAAGACAATCATTGATAAGAAGAGGGTGTAAGTTAAAAACTATTTGATGTAATGAACAAAGCACAACAGTGATGTAGATGATAGTGATAATGACAGTGGCGCAGATGATCGTGATGGTTTATGATGATGATGATGATGATGATGATTGATGATATTGATGATGATGATGTGATGATGATGATGATGATGATGGATGACGTGATGTAATAATGAGATGACACAATAGAAGTTTATACTTTCAATAATACGTGGAAAATAGACATACAATTTTGATCTACTTTGCATTAATTTATCTTTTTCGTTAGCACTCTGTAGTTCACATTTTCAGACTGTTGGTTCATCTCTACCACTTTCAGATGAAACCCTAAGTTTTGTGGACAATGATTGATTTACAGTACTTAATTAATTAAAGCAGAGGTCAGATGGTATACATGTACAGATGAAATACGGTTGAATCCGGCTATACATCTTACAGCTGCACATTACTGCATACAGGTGATTTGATATGAAGGTTAGTGCATGTTGTAGCCTCTGTATGATTGCTTTGCAGTGTGAAAGTGCAACTACTGTGCGAGGCCCTCAAAGACTGCGAAATTACCCCCATGACCATTGATTATTGACATGTTCATCAAATGGATTTGTATGCATGTAATTTCATATGGCTAAAGGAGGCATGAAGTGTGATACTTGTAATGTGTGCTTGATTTTTGGCTGTCAGTCGTGGATATGATAGTTTTGACCATGGCCCTGCGAGGCCTTTTGAGATCGTTGGTGATCGAAAGTTGATATTATTCATGACCACAGGATACGACGATTCTGTTCGAATCAACCAGATTTATTGCACAATATCGGTCCCCTGTCTTGGGCCTGGGTGTCAACTTTCGGATCATTGGAGTTGAAAGAAAATTCCTTCATTGTTGGTTATTACATACTGTTATACATGTACCAACACACCAAAATTAGTACACTTGTCATTGTTTGACAGAGTTTTGAGCATTTTTCTTTTAAATTTTTTTTTTTTTTGGGGTTTTTCGTAAGGTCAATTTTGGCGTGCAAAATCTGCGTTTGGAATCATTTCGTTCCTAATGAAAATAAACGTGGACGCTTACCGGGGATCGTTTCGTGTTATCAGAACGTTCTGTGCAAACATGGTCCTAGTATTGATTGCATATAACGTCATTGATCAAGTAGACAGAGACACGCTGGATTGTGTGATTTTGTACCAAAAGGGTAGCAAATTCGGAATTCAAAGGTCTAACATAGATTGGAATCAGATCTCAAAAGGCCTCTTGCTTGCGCGCTCGGCTGGCGCTCGCTTGTCGCTTCGCCGGTAAACAGCGAGAGGCCTTGTCAAAAGGTATGTTGATGGAGACAATGCTATGGACATGTTAGGTCATTGAGTCATGGTCAGGTTGTTTTTGTTGCAAGGTTGCATGGTGTATCGTGTGGACTGTTGGCAGTCTGTGTTTTAACATCTCAGAACATAGATTATTGTTGTATTCAGGTGTGAAAAGGTTAAAGTGTGACTGACATAATTGGGAACATTGAAATGCTCGAGAACCAAATGAGTTTGAAATCATTACCAAACTATTACACCAGCTGGATGTGGATCTTCCAGCTGGAAGGATTTTTGTCTATAATTTTGTTTATTAAGGAGAATCAAGATTGAACATATAGTATTAATGTTTTATTGTGGCACGATAAAATAGGACCAATAGAGAGCCCACCAGTTTGCCTGCCATTGAGGATATTGAGCATGAAGTTATATTAGGAATGGTCGCAACTTGTTGACTAGAGATATTTCACAGGAGAATCCTTGCATAGTTTTTACATTGATTCTAGAGGTAGTTTAGCTTAAGGTGACGGATCTCCAATATTTCATTTACCTTTAAATGTTCATACCTACCCCAATGACTATACAGTTTTTCAGTTATGGTATGATGACAATTCAGTATGTACAGCCTTAGCTCCATATTGGATTTGTTCTGTCTGCTGTACTGAAATATCTAAAATATCATGGGCGGTGGGAACACTAACAATACTTAGTGGGTATTGGACTTTTATTGCTAGACTCTGCCTTGAAGGAGCTGGAAGGCATTATGTTTTCTGTTCTTGTCCGTCTGTCTATGGGCATTCCATGATTAGTTCGTTAACTTTATGACAAACTTCACTCAAAATTTGGCTTTACATGACTATTGCTATTGATATTATTTTTATGCCTCCGCAACGAATTTGCGGAGGCATCATGGTTTTGGGTGTCCGTCGTGCGTCCGTCCGTCACTTCGTCCGTCGTCCGTTCCAGTTACCGGATCTCGTTTACCGCGATAATGGGAGAAACCCCGGATCGATTTGATGTAACTAGGACCAAGTATGTACATGGAGCCAACCAAGAACTTGATTAGATTTTGAAGCTGAACAGGATCAAATGCGTCAAAAGGTCACCGGGCCTGAAATATGGTTTCTGATTTTGGGCTCGTTACCGTGATAACTGATTGAGCGGGCTGGTCGATTGTCATGTAACTTTGGTTGAGTATGTATTATGAGGGCAACCAATGAACTGATAGATTTTTGGAGCTGAAGTCAAGGTCAAGGTCACCGGGCCTGAAAATATGTTGATTGGGCTCTGTTTACCGCGGATAACTTGAGAGCCGGCTGGTCGGATTGTCATGTAATTGCGGTTGTAAGTATGAATTAATTGACCTTTGGAGAGTGCCAACTATATGAGGTAGCTAGTCAATTTGATCGATCTGGAGAGCCATAGTATGTCGGAGTCCACAGATAGTCATATTGGAAAGGTTCTTAACAGGGCCCTAAAATGTGGCGTTCTGCGAGTGTTTCGGGGGCTCGTTAACCAGGAGCCAAAGTATTTTCGCATAAACTCTTAGGGAGCAACTGGAGTCGCCGCCGAGCAAAAAAATGCTCGCACGCGCCCGGGCAGCAGCATTAGAATGTATTTTGTTCTCGGTTACTGTGGCGGTTGAGCAGTAATGTATTATGCAAGCTCGGGACAGCACATGAACTTATTGATCAGTGCTTTTCGGGAGGTTCCATCAATAGGGTCGCACAAAAGGCGTTGTCACGGAGCAAGTTGGCTTCGACAAATATGTCTCGGATTTGAGCATAATATGTCGCCGCTGCCGCCCAAAACACTTGTTGAAACAGGCCCCCGCAATTGTCGCCGACAGCATTCTCGTCGCCACCTTCCGGAGCAATTGTCGGCCGGGAGCAAAATGTCGCTTTAGCATTTGTCGCCGGACTGCTAAATATCGTCGGAGCAAATGTCGCCTGGAGCAAATGTCGCCGCGAGCTTTGTTCGTCCGAGCCACCACCACTCCGTCGCCGGAACAGAGATCTTGTCGACGGATGCAATGTTCGCCGGAGCATTTGTCGCGGAGCAAATGGTCGCGGAGCATTGTCGCATTTTTTCGGAGCAATTGTCGTCGGAGCATTTGTCGCCGGCGGGTCGCCGGAGCATATGTCGTGTCACCATTCTTACATGCACCTAAAAACTACCTTTTTCTATACAATAAGTCTTATACGAGAAAGGGGTGTCGTGAAACTGACAAACCGCAACAACTACAGCTTACCTTTAAAGTGATAGGCTAACATTGTGGAGCTTCAATTTAAAAAATTGTCAAATTTTGATATCTGAACTACATAGTAGTGTTCATATCACGGACAAATAAACACCCTAGAATAAAAAAAAAGTTTGGAAAGTTACACTGCAAATGGCAAGCTATGCATGAATAAACAATTAACACTCGGGGCGAATTTAAATAGCGTAGGTGTACACACAGTAAGTCTATGGGAGAAAATGGGCAGGTGAATCCGATCATCTTACGATTTTCACTTTTTTTAAGCACTAAATAATCATTTTGAAATACAATTTTTTCAGGGTGTCATTTTTAGACCTTATCAAAAACAATGGTAGCATGGGGAATCAAGTAGCTCAGATTTTTTTTTACTGTGGTAAATGTTAGCCAGAATTGTAAGATGATCGGATTCACCTGCCCATTTTCTCCAATAGACTTAGAGTGTGTACACCTACGCTATTTAAACTCGCCCCGAGTTTTAATTGTTTATTCATGCATAACTTGCCATTGGCAGTGTAACTTTCCAAACTTTTGTATTCTAGGGTGTTTATTTGTCCATATGAACACTACTATGTAGTTCAGATATAAAATTTGACATTTTTTTAAATTAAAGCTCCACAATGTTAGCCTATCACTTTAAAATGGGTTCACTTGCGAGCGCCGGGCGCTCAGTGACTTGCACTAGATAGCGACTAAAGTTACCAACTGCAATCATAATTCCTTACACTCAATATTGATGTACAAAATTTTGCTCTTTTGTTTATATGATTGGTAGACGGTCGTAAAGAACGATCGCACCCTCGAGTGTCATTATCACTTTATACAGTCAGGAAGACGACGACGCACACACGTTCTCACGTGACACGGGGTACACGACGTGACGAACAAAATGGACTCGGCATGAGGCACGCCGTGCCGTATGCACGATTACCCTGTTGATTGCACATTTATTGGCATTCATGTTCAAGGACAATGAAGCCACAAATACAAACACGATTTGATGGGGAAATTATGCGGCAGCCATGAAAAATGTAGCGCTCTTTAGGTACACAGAAATCCCAAAGCAGTCCTTTAAATCCATTCTGCGCGTTTTAATTTCCCCGACTGCGGACTCCAATTTCACACTACTCGAAGTATTAAATGGACAGCCGGGCGAAGCGGAATCTCATTTAGTGAGTTCTTTCATACAATGCATTATGCATTGTCCTTTTTTTTTTTCTTTCAAATCGAACTTTGTTGGCTGTGCTTCCCTGTGGTGGAAACAGCTCATTAAAAAAAAATACGAATTTCAAACAAAACTTATGGCGAATTGCATCAAGTGTTGCAACTAGCAAGGAAATATTGGCATAGAGTTATAGCTGTGAAAGTAATCATAGTTGAAAGAAACTTACATGATGAAATAAACTATGCCAAAAAAATCAAACCTTCTATGAATTCTAGACAGAGAATGTCTTCAAGCTTAAAGGCAGTGGATCTCATTTGCAAACATCCCCGGTGACCAGGAAAAGATAACCCATGCCCTATAGGCTATTAATGAAGTCTGTGAAATCTGGGGGTCAGTAATTACCTGGAGTTTGAAAAATGCGAAAGAAAAACAGTAGCTGTTTAGTGTACGCTCTATGGTAGGATTTTTTTTTCTCGCGAGAAAAAAAATCAAATCAGAGTCTAATGGTCACTGTAATTCCACTAAAACTGAGTTTCTAGCTCCTATATTAATGTTAATTTTTAGGCATGCAAAAGAGATGCACTGTCTTTAATGCCGCTGTTGGCAAATATTATGAATACATGATGATTCATTGAAATGTCTGTAAAAATGAAAATAAATTGCTCGACAATAACAACTTTCCAAAACTAGTCTGTTCATCATCATGTGTTCATGAAGACAAATGGGAAACGGGCGAGTCCTTATTTGCCCATTAGTAGATTTCCTGATTTCCCCCGTCATTTGTTGAGACGATACCGTCTTTTTCACTAATTATTGTTAATTCGATTGTGATAGTCCATTTATATCACTTTGTGATTGTCCCAACTCCCAAACTTGTCTCGTACCATTGCAAGACAAACTTAATTACTATAGTCTACGCCAAATCACTGGACGGTACTATGAGACAATATAATTAACGAAGCAATATGTAATATTGGATGAAAATGAGACAACATGTAATATTGATGGCTTTTGAATAGTAGTGCGAGTATATACTTGTGTATATACTCGCACTACTATTCAAAAGCCATCAATATTACTCGCCACACCACGCTTACGCCAATTCAATTTTCAATCCTTCATCGATAGCAAAGCAACTTTTCGCGTAAACTTTCCGTTTAACCCCAAACACTTCAAAAGTCCATCCCGAACTGACCCAAGTCAGAAGTTTGTCTGGAAACAGTGAGACCATGGAATGTACGTATAGTGGAATCGGTGGAATGAAATTCAGGGGGGGGGGTCTTTTCGGGGGCTACTTTTTCTGTTTCAGTGCACTGGATAATTTCGGTATTTAACCCTGTGACAATTTATGGCAGCTCTTTTCTTTTGTAAAATTCGGAGAAAATCACCTCGCACCCCCGTGTATTTTTCCCTGTACTACATGTGCACTCTCTTCCTTTAAATCTCCATCCCACTCACTCAACTGTCAACCCGTTACCTGATCATAAAAAGCGCCTCACGCAGAGAGACCCCCTTTTTAAAGATATGACGGTGATGTATGTAATTATTGCGGTCGATAAACCTTTACCTTTATTTGTTTCACACCGATGCACTACACTGCAATGTGCAAATATCGAACGGCCCAGCAGCTGGTAGAGTTCCGTGGATAAAAATGATACAACACAGTACAGTACAGTCAGTCTGGGATTACGATTGTTCGACCACGTATAAAGAACACATGCAATACATATTTTATCATGTTCGATCATGTCTAGATACTGTACTCCCGGGTTTTTTGCTGGTTCAAAACTATACAGCTATATGAAATATACATAAGATATACATTTCACTTCAGGCTACAAAAAAGAAAGAAAGAACAAACGATCGATGGCTAGCGGAATAAATATTTATCGCTTCGTTTACACCGAGGAATGAATGGTGAATGGTTCGATCGATATCCAACCAACTGAACTGATGGTAGTGTCTGGTTCCTGCATGGCAGCCACTTTATTGTGTTACCAAGAGTGAAGATTGTTTTGTCAGAGTGGTTGATTACGAGACTTTTTTTTGGATCAAAACCGTGAACGTTACACAAGAAACCACATGTCATATTTCTGTATAATGAATATTCGTTTACATTGGAATCGAAATTCTGGCTTAGACTTTGTTTAAAGGCAAGGTTCACCCTGACATTAAGTTGGTTTTAATCAAAGCAGAACAATGAGAGAGACATATTAGTGAAAGTTTGGCGAAAATCCATCAAAGAATAACAGAGTTATGAAGTTTCAAAGTTTAAATTTGTGAGTGTCACATGTAACGAGGGATTAGCTGCAACCCATTATGTATTGAATAAAATTCGCATAAAAGTTCCGTTTTTCTCAGAAATTTGAAATGAATTACCCTGTGCATTAAATACACTTATCAGAAAGGGCATTATTCACACAGTATTTGGGCAGCTATGAAAAACCTGTTCCTATCTAATTATCATGAAAGTATATATAAAAAATTTGTTTTGAAATTTATGGAATTTATATTTACATGACATATCGGGGAGTTGCTCGCATGTGAGCGTCAAAATTAAAATTTGAAATTCATAAATTCTGTTATTCTTTGATGGATTGTCGCTTTAACTCTTCACTAATATGTATCTCTGCTATTAATGTCTGCTTTGATTAATAACCAACTTTCGATTGTCAGGGTGAACTTGCCTTTAAGAGAGTCGCAGAGCGCTAACGTACATGTATCACTTGAAGGAAAATTGCATGATTGGAAGCAGTCCTCAATTTGGGGTAAAACTTTTCTAGAATCAAGTACACTATATGTCTGCACAGCGACTTTGCTGTGAAAATGGTCAAGTGTTTACTCATTTGAAAACAATTGCCATCGGCATTCGCTGTGACAGGCAAAATTGTTGTACAGCTTTCCATTAGCATACCTGTCAACCAGTACGATTTCCAGGGCAGTTCTGGTCTTATTACAGTTATTAGGCGGTACGGTAAACAATAAAAAGGTTACATAATGAAAAGAAAAATGAAATTAGAGTTCGAATGAGAAAAAATATTTGAAACAGCTAAACAAAGGTTTTTTAATGAGAAAAAAACATGAATAAAACATACCTTTTGTTCCGTCACTCACCAGTGAATGTAAACACGTCATTTCCATTACAATTTGGGCATTGTATTAAAACCACTGTAGTAACCAAGGCATTTGGTTTCATTTATTTTGGACATTCATGTTCTATTCTTATTATAATCAACGTTTTTGTTGTTGAAGGCACCGCCTAGTAACTGTAATAAGGACAGAACTACCCTGGGAAAATCGTACTGGTTGGCAGGTATGCATTAGTTCAATTCCTATCAGGACCAGTCGTGTACCGTACTGATACGCGTCTTTCTCCTCACGTATACAAATTCAAGAGAGTTCCTTCCAGTCAAGATAAATACTCCAGTACTTAGTATACATTGGTATATGTTCCAACTCAATTGGTTCTTGATTCTTGGGGTATTTTCAAGTGCTCAAAATTATGCCAATGCCCTTTAAAGGTAAATGACATGATTGGTGGTATTCCCCAACTTGGGCTGAAACTACTCTAGAATCAAGTAAACTATGCAAGGATTCTCCTGTGAAAATCTTGTAGTCTAACATTGACTCATTCTAAAATAAACAATGTCAATATCTCTCGTGGCAGGCAAACCTGCTGTATGGCTCTCTATGGGGCCTATTTTTATCTTCCCCGGATAAAATTGAGATACTCCTATGTTTATGCTTGATTCTCCTTAAGTAAACAAATTACATACAAATCCTCACAGGTGGGAGATCCACTCCTGCTAGTGTACAGTTGGTATATATTTCAACTCATTTGGTTCTGGAGGCATTTTCAAGTGTTCCCAATCATGTCACTAACCTTTAACCCTCTCAACACCACCGCAACAAAATTCCATAGACTTTCCATGTGGTATTAAAGGTATAGGGTTCTCAAAGGGGTAACACCATCTTGAAAGGTCATGGTCGGGATACGATTCATCCAAAGAAAGTTCACGCACAAATTGACGAGAGTTAGACAATTACTCTTCAAATGAGTCAAATAGTCAATGTAATGTTGCTGTTGTAGTCCTATCACAGTTCCAGACATTTGCTCCGGTGACTTGTTCTAACGATTGTTTCATATACTAACGCCAACCGTAACGTCCTCAACCCTAAATCTAACCTTAATAGAGAATACACAGTACTGGTTGATGATGGAAAATCTTTTATCGAAATTTAAATTTCACATTTCATTAGTTTTCAGGTGAGAGTAAATTACATTTGCATTATGATGTGGGACTAATTCACCTCATATGCAATAAAAAGTTGAGGGATTGGCAGTTTCGTAGAAGTCGTAACATCTAGTACTTGAACTTCAGGTTGACGATGTGTTCAGGATTAGTCGTCTTGTTCTCGGGAGATGTTCCAACATCAAATTAAAACAGACCGTCAACCAGTTGTCTAATGCATTACGTGATTTACGACTATGTAAACATTATAACCCACGTATGATTAATAAACGACTACGCCGTCAGATACATTTTTCCCCGTCATCGTAACCCGTTGGACGGTCTGCCAGAATCATCTCTTGGTAAACAGAAGTGACACCGACACGGTGTGGTGTCAGGACCGATTAATCGAGTTGATAGAAGTCCAAGCAGTGAGTTGAGCAAGTCTCAGTTCCAGACCATACGACTTTTTTTTCCATTCCCAGAGTACTAGTCTAGTTCACTCCCTCTCCGACTTTTTCTACCTTCCCTCTGCCTATGGAGGTAGACTCCATGCTCTGCCTAGTCGATGTAAGAACGGGACTTCACCACAGTCCACAGGCCACACTAGTCTCAGTTCAAGAGAGTTAATTGATGATAGTAATCTCTCTAATAGTGTATAGGACAGGGTTGGCTATTTCCCGGTAAATTCAGGTATTTCCCACCCAGGCGGGAAATACTGGGAAAAACTGGGAAGTGCTGGGAAGTACTCAAGATGTATACAAAGGTACATAGAAATACTAGAAAATACTAAGGAATTACGTGGGCAATACCTGAGAATATTCAAGAGGTGTATTTCATTATTTTTCCCTATATTTTCGACTATTTCCCATTTTCGTAAAAATTTATCGAGGCGGTATTTACCGGTATTTACCGCAAGTATTTCCCACTCCGGCCAACCCTGGTATAGGATAATTTCTTACGTCTGGAAGCCAGACTAGAGTTGAGTTAGCACGCGTCGATGTGCACCACCGAGTCGAGCAACCGTCGTGCTGGTTACCGGGCCGTGAAAGATGATGTGCACATGCCTGGCAATCATAATCAAAATAAAACGTTTGGATGCAAGCCAGAGTAGTGTTGGTTTTCTATCGTTCCGAGGTCAATGTTAATCAAAAACTACCAAGTGGCGGTTAACATTAGTGGTTAAAGACACTGTATAACATTGTGGATGCACCATTCAAAAACTGTAAACTTTGATATCTGACTTCTACGATGGTGTAAAGAAAGGACTAATAAACACCCTCGAACACAAAACTTGTGACAATTATGCTGTCACTAGCAAAATAAACACTACACAAAAAATAAGTTCCCCCTTTTTGAAAATTTCATAACTTTTTAACGAAATGGTTTTGAGCAGAATAATTTGGCAGGAGTGTTTCTGCACTCATTGACTAACTTCTGTGTGAAAATGTGATTGATCCGTCAAGTCAGGCATGAGTGAGCACGTAATAAAGGCAAAAAATTCACTTTTCAAAAGTCACAAGGGTAATTTTGAGGGATTTTTGATGCAGGATTTTGACAAATTCTGTTTCTGTTGAATAATTAAGCGCTATTTATATTAATCAGCTATCATTTGACCCCTAACAATTCTTTTGGCACTTTTCGCATATTTACGCTTCAGTGAGCTCAATTTAACAAAATCCATCCATCCTCAATTTTGAAATTGTAAAATTCATTAAGTTTATTGAAAAAACTGAAATTCGATATTTTTCAGCAAAGTGTATCTTTATCTTTGTATGCACATAAAAGATTGTAACCATGTCCGGGTTCAGTGAGCACACTTTATAAATAAAGCAAAAACTACCATTATATACCTTTATTTTGGCATAAGAGATGACTCCTGTGACTTTTGAAAAGTGACATTTTTGCCTTTAATCCATGCTCACTCATGCATGGCTTGACGGAT
>JZLH01S0173743.1:7533-19954 GCA_001188425.1 Eucidaris tribuloides | reverse complement strand
TCCTTTGTACCCACAAGCCTGTGGTTTTCATTCAATGAACCCACTCATAGCAAGTCTACATTTATGACATAATCTTGATTTACGAGAAGAGTTGAAGTGTTGCCTTAATTTAACAACCAGTACATGTAGTATACATGCCAAAAATTGTGTCTATAACTGATCAAAATTCAAATAATAAGACAAATTAGGTCCTTAACCCTTTCGGGATGACGGGCTTGTACAGAAGCGTAGTAAATAATACACCTAAAGATGATTTTCTCCATCTTTATTGGACAGAAGCATTGGAGCAATAATAATAATAATAATGATAGTAATAATAATAATAATAATAAATAATAATAATGATAATAATTTTGAGTGAAAAGTTTATGTTTTCGTGGCTTCTGTGGAAGAAATTTGTCCCTGAGTGTGCGATTTACTGGGCTTCTGTAAAAGCCTGTTGTCTTCCAAGGGTATACCCTAAAAAGACTTGTGGGGGGGCCTAAAAGGCCCCCCCATACATAAACCGCGATAACTTTTTTGCACATAAAGCGTTCACGCCACCATTTCATGACTTTTTTCTCTTGAGTTTTGCGCAACTTTTGATACCAAATTTGTATACCACCATGCCGCAGTTGCGGAGTTACGTAACATTTTCTATCACATGTCACGTAGGAAATCAAAATTTGTATTCATTTGTGTGTAAAGTATGGTATTTGAATGAATGTTATAGACATTGTTTTCTAACTACATTTTTTTACTAATTTGCATAAGCACAAGCATGAAACAACACAATTCCATGATAAACAACCTCTTTTTACAGCTGAAAACCTTGAAACAGGAATTTATGGACCACAATAGGCACCAAAATATGAAAAATTCAATTTTTTGATAAAAATTTGCATATTTGCATAATTAATTATGAATATATTAAAGAATACAATGAATATCAGTATTTTGACTATGTTTTGTTTTAGAGGACATGACAGATGACGTGTGTGCCAAATTTGGTTGTGATCGGACAACCAACAGCCGAGATCTTGGGGGGGCCCAAAAGTCCCCCCCCCCCCAGTTTTTCCAGCCTCCAAAATAGCCCAGTCTTTTTAGGGTTAAGGTTTTATGATGTTGTAATTTGATCAAATTTATTTAAATTTCAAGAAATTTTCATGCATACTTGCTTTCAAGGGTAAAGAAACAAACTTTGTGCCTCCTGGTTGTGTGTGCAACTGAAATTATATAGCCAGGCAAAGTAAAATCAAAATGAGTTCATTGAATATCAAGTAAATTTCTTGGAATCTGGTACAGTAACAGGCCAATTTGAAAAATACGGATCTTATGTTAAATTTTAAAAGAAATATTTACGCAAAAAACAAAAAAAAACTGTTGAAATTAGTGGTAAAGAGATAGTCTATGTAAATATCAGCACTGTGAAAAAGCATTTCCTTTCCTTCTAGTAAATCATGTAAGAACCCACACAGGAGAAAAGCCATATCAGTGTCATCGGTGTGGGAAAACCTTTTCTCAGAAAGGCAATTTAGTAACACACATGAGAGTACACACTCAAGAAAAGCCACATTAGTGTCAGCAGTGTGAAAGAGTATTTCTTCTTCAAAGTACTTGAGTATTACACATGAGAACACACACTGGAGAAAGGCGATATCTGTCTCAGCAGTTTGGAAAACCATTTATTTGGCAAAGTGCTATACTACGGCACATAGGAACCCACACTGGATAAAAAGCCATATCAGTACGTGTCAGCATTGTCAAGACACATTTACTCAGCACAGGTTTGTTGTAAACCACATGAGAATTCACACTGAAGAAAAGTCATGTGTCAGCAGTGTGAAGGTAATTTGCTCAGGAAAATGCTCTAGTACCGTAAGTCACATGAAAACACACATTAGAGAAGAACATTGGTGTCAGCACTGTGGTAAAGCCTGTACTGAGAAAAGCTCTCTGACAAAACACATCATAATACACATCTTAATACACACTGGAGAAAAGCCATATGTCTGGCAGAAGTGTGAAAGAGCATTTACTTTGAAAAATAGTCTGAGGAACCATATGATAACACATAGGAGAAAAGCATCAGTTTCAGTAGTGTGAAAAGTCACTTAATCAAGTTAATCTGCAACTTGCTTACCGATAGCCCAGAGAGTTTAATTCAAACCATCAAGGTACCAATATCTGACCACAGGAGCATGTGTAGAGTAACGAGCTGTATATAGATTTCCTTTTCTGTTGGGGTCTATCCGTTGCGTTCGGCCCCTGGGGGACCTTAAATGGGGCCAAAAATTGACTTTATTCTAGGCCTGAGTCATTATGTGTTTTGCTTGAAACGTTTTATGACCTTCATAAAAACGTTTAAACCGTTTACACCCAGTTGTAATTTATGGGTTCTTATATTGAGTATAACAATAAAGTACACTGGAAAAAAAGTTGAGTAGGTTCAAGCATGCACCAGGGGGTATAGTGATTGATATGAGCTGTCACAGAATGGTCACACATGTCCTTGCAGATGTGTGGTAATAAAACACAGATATCACAACTATTCTTATCATCAGACTCTATAACATTGTGTAGAACAATGTAATGGTATAAAAATTTCAAGTTTTGAGGAGAAATAATTTTCTTGTGTCATACTGGTGATTATTCTATAGATGTTGCTTGAGAATTATGGCCATTTGTTACCTTTTCTAATACAAAAGTAACAGAGAAAACTAATTATTATGATTGATGAATTTAATTGTACAAATGTGCCAAATTGCAACCTTTGAAATTTGCGCATGGTGTGTGGGTTTTATAATCACTGTACTCAGTGGTAGTAATACTATACAGGGTGGCCCAGAAAGAATGCTACGAGTATGATCGCTAATTTCTTCACCATTATCGGCAAAATGTCATTAATGTTTATTTCGTTGGTTAGAACATTCTTTTTCCAATAGAATGATACCAAGATCATTGATTTTGAGTAAGGCGTTTTGATTCTAGGCCATTTTTCAGAGGCAATGCAATTTCCCAAATTTACCAATTTTTCAACAGTGGCGGTCATCGGAACGCCGAGATATTCTGGCGTCTCAGCTTGCCATACCAGACAAATCGCGACGACAAAGGGCTGGAATGCCCTCGCTTTCATAAAGAAGACGATGCGAGCTACATCTCCATTGTCATCGTAGTTTGGGTTGGCAGTTTCTTCTGCAGGCTGTTTTTTCCACCGGTTTTTTCCGCTTTATCGGAAGAATTGGAAAAAACCTACTCATTGTTTCATTTTTGGTTATTTATTCAAGATTTTCGTTTTATAAACTATCATAAGTATAATAAATAATCTTTTGTTCTTTTCATCTCCCCTGTTTTGGTTATGAACTTCCAACCATAGTTTGTTGATTCCCTCCTAGATTCATGGTCACTAGTCTTCTCCATGCAACTAACTGTACTCAATTGATTGTACTGCAATGCATATAGCTCAGTTTATAGCATGGAGAATATAGTCAGATAATTAGCCTTGTGTAAGCTATTGTGCCAGACACTTAAATTGGTCACCTTTTTGTCAGAAGTTTAAGAGAATTGCTTTGATGCCAGCCAGAATATCAGTGGTACAGTTATGTTTGTGGCAGCCAGACACTCTCAAAGTGTGCAGAATGACTTGAATATGAAAACAAGCTTCAGTTAACCCTATATTAAAGGGGGGGGGGAGGGGGTCACCTCGATGAATTCTATGCTGCAGCGCAAAATTTTTTTATTGCATCGCTGGCTGGCTTTTTACTTTCAAGTCTTGCGCATCTTTTTAAACCGTTTTCGTGAAAATCGGACGTACTGTTACGACGCTGCGCGACTTTTTATACATGCATGTCAACCCCAAAATTGCTCAAAAACGTGATTTCGTGTACAAAACCAATGGAAATTGTGTTTTCAGCCAAAAATCATAAATGTATGATTTTTTTTGCCTTTACTGGTTGAAATGAATTAATTCTATGCTGTTTATGATTGTAAAAGTGTCCTCCACAAATTTCATTGAAAAAACAATAGAAAACAAAAGGTCGAAAAAACAAAGAAATACATAAGAAATTCACAAAACAATAAAATACATAAGAAATTAATTCCAATTTGGCAATTTTTTTTGTAGATAATTGTGGGAAATGTCAGAATGAATATTTTCACCAAAAATTAGTATTCTACTAGCTATTATAAATGAGTTATAGGCGCCGCACTGTGGCGACCGTCACTGGTTTTTGGGTCTCCCTGTTAATGTTTGTTAAAACTTAGTTATTTTTCGTTATTTTGTGATATTGTCGCTGTAAATATGTTATCTATACTCTCAAGAAGAATAATGGCCACTTTCCTGACATTTCTGGTCCTTGCTTGGATGTTCTCGACCACTGTCACTTTGGAAACTGAGCCGCACCCTCACTGCTTGGAATATTCAACCTGCGCGGTGATACCGCGGGATCATTGCCAGCCGAATACGAGAACTTCCCTCGCGAAATCAAACGTGAAACCACGCAAACGAGGTAAGAGGGGCGGAATTAGGACACAGACGAGGAAAAGGGGTACAAAGCCACCCCTCCCGTCAATGATAGTGGGAAATGTACGGTCACTGCCTAACAAGATGGAGGAACTGGAAACATTGACTAGATATATGCATGAATATCGGGATTGTTGTCTTATGGCTTATACGGAAACATGGCTAAACGAAAATATACCTGACAGTGCAGTTGAAATTCCGCTTTTCGGTTTAGTTAGAGGAGATAGAACAGACGATTCCGGAAAAACAAAAGGAGGGGGTGTTTGTCTATATATCAACCAAAAATGGTGTCAAAACTGGTCTGTAAAAGAGACTGTATGTTGCCCGATGTTGAACTCATCACAGTGGGACTTCGGCCCTACTACCTCCCACGTGAATTTCCCCAGATTTTTGTGTCAGTAGTCTACATTCATCCAAGGGCAGATTTAACCATAGCGAGCGAATGTATCGCTGAGAAAACGCGTCGTATCTCATCTTCTTCCCCTGAAGCCCCCATCTTCATCATGGGCGACTTCAATCAGTGTCATTTGAACAATGTGTTACCAACCTTCGAGCAATACATTGACATTCCCACAAGGAACGACGTCTTACTCGATAAGTGTTATGGAAATGTTCCGAACGCTTATACTGCTAAATCGTGTCATCAGCTTGGAAAATCCTACCATAGAATTGTTCAATTGCTACCTTCCTACAGACAGAAGCTAAAACGGAGCCGGCCTGTAACTAAGCAACGGTACGCCTGGACTGAGACCGCGGCTGATGAACTTCGAGCCTCGCTTGACTGCACCGACTGGGATCTATTGTTCCATTCAGCCGATTCGGTCGACGAAGCCACGGATGTTGTCACCAGCTACATCAAGTTCTGTGTCGACAGTGCAATACCGCGCAAAACTTTTAGGATTTACCCCAACAATAAGCCGTGGGTCACAAAAGAACTTAGGGACCTGTTACAGGAGAAGAATGCTGCATTAATGGATGGTAACAAAACACGAGTAAAGGAAATGCAAAAGAAAATCAAGAGACAGGTTGAAGAATGTAAACAGTCATATAGAGAGAAGCTTGAAAGAAATTTCCGCCAAAATAAACCAGCTGCAGCTTGGAAGACAATGAATGTTATTACAGGATATAAACCAAAGTCTTTGAACTTGGACTTCGAGGTCACACAAACTTTTGTAGAAGAACTTAACAAATTTTATTGTAGATTTGAAAAAGATTTCACAGCAGAGAATGATAACATTGAATGTAGTCTAAGAGAAGAGTTGATTGTATCGGGGTTTGAAAATGGGGTTAGAATTACTGAACATGAAGTCAGAGTTGTTTTTGGTTCAGTGCACACAAACAAGGCCCCAGGCCCCGACGGCATTTTGAATAAAGTTTTGAATACATGTAAAAATCAATTAGCGGTTAAAACTCTTTCAATATTCATTGAATCAGGGCACAATCCCTGAACTATGGAAGATGTCGATAGTGAAGCCCATACCGAAGATAAAGAAAGCAACAGAGTTGAATGACTTTCGACCTATTTCACTCACATCCACTGTTATGAAATGCTTCGAAAAGCTGATGCTAAAGCGCCTTTTACAACACACTTCGTCTTTCATAGACTCCTATGCAATTCGCCTACAGGTCTAAAAGGGGGGTTGACGATGCGGTGCTTACGTACTTGCACAAGGTGTATTCCCACTTGGATAAAATAAAACATTAGATCAGCTTTTATAGATTTCTCGAGTGCCTTCAACACCATTGTGCCCCACCTTTTACTGGAGAAACTTGTAAATTTTGGAGTTCCCCCCAATCTTGTGTTATGGATACAAAATTTTTTTAGTAACAGACCACAAAAGGTGATAATCGCACATAATCAATCAACTGTAAGGATTTTGAACACGGGGGCACCGCAGAGCTGCGTTCTGTCACCTGTACTTTTCTCGTTATATACCAGTGACTGTCGGTGCCCCCGTTAGTGATAGTGAGTGCGGCACTAGCATTAGAAATATGGCAGACGATACCGTAATTACTGCTACCTCTCCGTGATGTTGATACATATTTTCTCACAATCTCAAATTTTGTAGCAATGGTGTGATGATCAAATTATATTGAAAATTAAATGTAGCCAAAAACTAAAGAATTGATGCATAGATTTTCGACGTAATCACGGCTGAGCATAGAGCGAGTGTGTGTAGCAGAACGAACAGGTAGGAACAAGTCAAAGAATATAAATCGGCTGGGTAGCTATTGTAATAATTCACTTGAATGGTCAAATAATGTTTGGCCACTTATCCAAAAGAGGCAAATCAGGAGACTTTATTATTTGTCATGAACGCATGAAAAAGCTTCGGTGGACAACAGCTCATTGTCCTTTTCTACAAGTCACTCATTCAGAGTGTAGGTTGTTAATTTTGTCAACTGATTAAGTTCCGCTCCAGTTTAGTTTGGTATTAGTTTTATATTTTAGTTTGTATGCTATCAGCTATTTTGGTTACGCATGCATGCTGCATCCCTCCACGTCAATGTCACCTGTCACTTCATTCCATGATTTGCCATATTCATCCAGGTGTGTCCATGTCATTCCATCACACCCTGGTTTATAAGTTGAGCCTAGCAGCCTCCATTCTTACATGGATCACCTTCAATCGCTTCTTACATCGACCGTCATGCTCTTTCTTGTCTTTTATTGTTTAACTTCTTGAATAGGGTTTTTCTCAATTATTTGGTCTCGCTCGCACATTAGCTATTTGTTTATTTATTCATTTGAATATAATTAAATGTTAATATGTTGCCTTCTGCTTTGGGTCGAGGCAGGCCCCGATTTTTGTCAATTATAATCAGTGCACTACCAGACTTCTTTGCTGTTCGGGTTGTCTTTGCTTTTGGTGTCTGCACTGAGTTTCCTTGATTCTGTGTCTTGCCTGTTGATGTTTGAAAGACTTGAGTTTGTGACTGAGTTTTATCATTTCTATCAAGCTACATAGCAACACACATATCTTTTACGACTCTACCACTAGTGGCAGCGGTTGGGATTCGAACCCACGCCAGTTCGAAATGACTGTGGCTAATTATATATGGCTACCCAGCGCCTATAAGCTGGGTGCGGCAGCAGTGTTCGAACTTTTCTCAGCCGTCCTTTTCAGTTTTCTTCAGTTCATCTCGTGCTCCGATTTTTCAATCAGCTTAGCAAGCGCTAAATTTTCCGTTCCAGTTCGTTTGCTCAGCATCTTTTTTCAGCTTGCATAACAGGCCAGCTCGCTTCCTTTGGCTCAGTTTATACTGTAAGTGATGATGCTGTTGTTATTTTAGCAAGTAGATTGCTGCTTGAGGGGGCGAATACCTGACAATATTTTTGTTGAAACTCAACCAATTTTTCGCCAGGCTTGATAACTGTTTTTATTGAGAAACACTTACCTGAACTTGTTTGCTATGCTGCCTGCATATTTTTGAGAATCCTTCTTAGCAATTTTTAGATTCATGCTCTTTGGAACTGAACTCGACATCTCCGCAACTTTTACTTTTTCAATGTCTTATTTTCGCGAGCCAGAACCATTATTGCCTCTCTGGCTACAGCAGAGGGAGCGGGGCACTCCAGCTAGCTCAACCAACATCATTTGCAATGTCCTTCATGAACGTGTGGACTTTTCTGGAAGAGAACTTGTAAAACTCACGAAAAGTTTCCGCCAGTTACAGCCATCCAATGTCACATCACGCACCACGTTTCTTCATTTGCTCCAACCAGTCGATCAAACTGACTGTTCATCGAACGCAAACCATCCATAACTGTGACCAATATTTTGCAGGCAGAATTTGTTAATCTCAGTCAGGACAAGGACATAAGCATGCTTAGAGCATTTTATCAATCATGACATCATTCCTTGCTTGCTGACGAATTAAGATGTTCAGCCGAGAATGGCGAACGATATCCTGATGGGCAGATTCTCGGCGATTCACCATCAAGGACTAATTTGCTATACCGCAGAAATATTCGACGCGAATCGCACCACAGAAATCCACCAGCTCGTCGTACGCCTTTGCTAGGCCCGTCAAAGTTGTCCTTGGAATCGCATGCCATCCAGCTCTAGACACGGCCAGAAGTCTTGCCGACACCATCGACATGGCAACTCGTAATTTCTTCTGGCCTTCATGTCACAGGGAGCATCGTTGAATCACGCCTAATGCTGTAAGTTATGTGCCAGCCTTTGCGGACCGTTCTGACGATACACCCGACTGAGCCTATTGACGCCATTCACATCCAGTACGTAGTGCACTCGTGTCTGTGGCGCATCGCCAAAATCACCAGAGACTTCATCAGTTCCTCAAACGCGTGGCTTTACACTCGAAACGGTCTCTGGCAATCGTCGCGCGATCTGACAGAAGACCGACTCATTCATCTCAGACGGCCAGTTAGCCCGTAACGCATTCATCGTGCCATGGCACCCATTCGTCACTCACTGTTCGTCCAGGCGCATCATAACACCAACCAGGGATCGCACCAATAGCTCACCTGTACAGAATGCGATATCGGATACTCACCTCCGGGCAGAGACCATGAATACTCCACCATTCTCGCCACTGAGGGCGAATATCGGAGAGAACATGAAGCATTTCTACTATAAGAGACAATGACATTTACTCAGCCTGATAGACGCGAGAGACTAACGTTTCCATCACAGAGATACTTACCCAACATGAATGTGGTTATGTGGAACGCATCACAAAAAGTATCGGGCCGTCAATTTTCAATATATGAACATTTTCATGGACTGAGTTGCTTTATCACAATCAATGGCTGTAAATCTCGGTGTTTTATGCTTATTAAGCGCTCATGTAACTCTAAATTTCATATTTCATGCATGTGAAACTTTGTTTGTAGCCATTTAAGTCATTTGAATGTTACGAATGCTTGGTATCAGGATTGAAGATGATGTATTTAAATTGTATACACATTTACTAAATATGATATTCCATGTTTTGCAGTTTAATCTGCATTGAGCAGTTAAAATTCGAGCTGATCGTATGTTTTTTCCTATAGAAGAACTCACAATTGGTCGCATTTACCTGTAACGCTACAAATATACTATTTTTGAAAAATTCTTCATTCTAATTTCCTCTTTCATTTGTTTGTATGTTCAAAATCTAATTTGTCCTGGTAGTGTTCTCAATTTAGTTAAACTCGGCCACAAATTAATTCATTTGTTATTTATATTCTGTAGTTAAACATATCCAGAAGGTAATTTGAGTATATTTGCTTATTTCATGCACATTGATTTATTGTAAAATTAAGTCTTATGACAATTATAATGTGTTCTCACTTTACAAAATCACATTTTGAAAAAGTTTTTACCCGAAATTCAGGAGTTTCCAATATCTTGAAATAAAAATGATCTTTACAAATAATGATAGCTAAGTCAATTTATATATTTCAATCATAGTTTTAAAAAAAAATTGTCAATGGATGGGTTTAAATACATCATTCATAAAAGTGCTTCAACTTGCATTAGCAGGGTATGAAGGGTTATCGTTAAAATAAAATGTTTGTGTGTAGGGGTTATCTCATTTAATTGTGAAATTTGCATTTGGCATAATTTACAACACCGGTCCAAAATTCAATTACATTCTATTGTCATGTTAGTTTTGTCGCTTCATGTAAATTCATCTATTGATTGGTGTTTTAATGGGCATTTTGTGGTTGTATAATGTTTTGCAAAAAAAAATTGCTGGTAAGTACTTACAATTATTTTCGTGTTTTAAAATTGAGACGTAATTTTTGTGGAGGAGAAAGCTTATTAGGGTTGTTATTTTTGTAACTGATTAGTTCCCTTTAATTAGTTTGGTATTTAGTTTATATTTAGTGTTGTCAATGCTATCAGCTATTTTGGTTACCGATGCATTGGCCTCATCGCTCACGTCGAATGTCAACTGTCACCTTCATTCCATGATTCGCATATTCATCCAGGTGGTGTGCCATTCGATTTCGCATCACACGCCTGTTTTATAAGTTGAGCCTAAGACAGCTGCCGCATTCATTACATGGTCACCTTCAACCTTCTTACACAGGCCTCATCTCTTTCTGTCTTTATTGTTTACTTCTTGAATAGGGTTTTTCGCATTATTTTGTCCTCTCCACATACCTATTGTTTATTTATTCATTTGAATATAATTATGTTAATTCAATGTTCTTCGGTTTGGGCGAGGCAGCGCAGATTTATGTTCAATTAAATCAGTGCACTACAGACTTTTTCTGTTCGGTTGTCGTGGGTGGTGGTGGGTGTCTCCTGAGTTTCCTTGATTCCTGTCTCGGTGTGGTTTTTGCCTGTGATGTTTGAGGACTTGAGTTATTTTTTTTTGTGACTGAGTTTATCATTTCTACAAGGCTAGGATAGCAACAACATATATTTTTCCGACTTAGCAAACGAGTATTATGATGTAAATATAAGTATGCTATTTATCCAAAACGCGCAACTAAGGCTAACCAAAAGAGGCTTGAACAGCGAGAAGATTGCTCAACGAATAGTCGGGGTAGACTTGGCCTCTCTGACAGGAACTGCATCGAAGAGAGAATCATGACCAAAATTAAAGCAGATAATGCAGGACCCCACCCACCCACTCAATGGCAATTTCAAATTTAACCGATCAGGCATAACGCTGTGTGCACCCCGAACCCAAATCCAGTTTCAGGTTACTCGTTCCCACACACGATTCATGTCTACTAATGCAAAAAGTTCGAAGCATCTTGTCTCTCAATTTAAAATGAAAATAATACAGGGTGCCTTATGTTTTGCGCGTATGGTGGCGGTGTGCGTGTGTGTCATTACGGCGTGTGTGGCGCGCGTGTTTGAGGGGTGTTTTGGTGTGTGTGTGTGTGTGGGTGTGTGTGTGTGTGTGTGTGTGTGTGTGTGTGTGTGTTTGTGTGTGTGTGTTTGTGTTTGTGTGTCTGTGTCTGTGTGTGTGAATCTGTGCGTGTGGGCGTGTAGGTATGTGGCCGTGCGTGTCTCCGTGTGTGTGTTTTAGTTTGTGTGTGTGTGTTGTGTGTGTGTTTTGTGAATGTGTATGAAACTGTTTTGGCAAATGTACACAACGTACGGCGGGCCACATGCACGCACCATTTTATCCATCCATCAATACAAAATATATGGCCAATTGAGAATTTCGGTGTCGTTGTAATATATATCTTATTTCAGTCCATTTCTTTTCTACGGTACATTAGACTTATATTGTGTGTTGTATGTTAATATTATATTTTGTGTTTTTGTATTGTAACAAATGTCAGACCAGTGAAACTAAAATTTTCCTATGAGGACAATAAATTCAATTTCAGAATTCTATATTTTACATTATAGCATCCAAAGGGTTAATAAGGTGTTAAGCGTTATCTGAGTTATGCCTCATCTGAAGAGGCAGAGTCGCGCTATTTTCTGATAGGTTATACTCAGATAACCTTAATACACCGTTTATTAATCCTTTGGATGGCTATAAAGCAAATATGTCGAAATCTCGAGTCCCCCCGAGATTTTTCAGTTAAATTCGATTTAAAAAAACACGAAAGATATTCAGAATCTGTTATTGGGTGTGGAATGGACCTTTGGGCATAAAGCTTTCCAAAAACAAAAAACAAAATCCGCCAAAACTAAACTTGGGGCTTTAAAGTGTCGATAATAATCTGTTAAAACATCTTTGCTAAGCACATGCGTTTACAGTGTCGTGATTAATCAGCACACATTCACGGCAGACCCTAAAAAAAAAATCACAAACATATATATATAACACGAAAACAACTATGGATAACATAATAGGCTACACCACAATGATAGGGTATTGCCATATATGGGACCAATTGGGATGAACATTTATTGATTTTTTTTACACAAAGAAGAATTTACTTTCAACATCTGTCCGATGTTGGCTAGCTGGACTGAATTAGAATGACAATTG
>JZLH01S0173720.1:0-21779 GCA_001188425.1 Eucidaris tribuloides | reverse complement strand
GAAGTTGCAGTTGGCAAAGAGTTAATAACTTCTGCACACTGTCATGTGATTCTAACCAGCCCTGTATTTTCTTCATATCTTGCACATTTCAGAGGAGATTTTGGTCAGTTTTGACGATCACCCTCCCCTGATCCTGCCCACCAAGGATTTCCGGTTGGACCTGGGGAGCGACGACATCTGCAAGCGGCTGCCCGCCTTCAGGAACGTGGTCCGGTCCCTGCAGAAAGACATCCCCAAGATCCGGATCTTGACAGGAGGTAATGCCCCCTCCCCATTTCTCCCTAGTTTGCAGGCACAAACCCTTGTCCATCGTGCCTTGCAAGTTAAGGTCTGAACACTCTGTGCTGTAGACTAGTATTTCCGTAGGCCCTGTGGAATTTTAGTGCCAAAAGAAAGTCTCTGCCTGCAGACTAATTTCTTCCCCGCCGTAATAATATTTTCCACCATTTTCTGAGATGTACAGGTATGTGATTATCAAGACGTATACTTGGTATTCAACAAATATGATCGCCAGATTTATCCCCCTCCCCTGTATTCAATATTTTCCTCTATTTATTTTAAGATATAATTCTCAAGATTTGTGAGTCAGAAAAGCACCACGTACAGACCCTCCTTTACTGCATTGAATTATTTTGAATTAAATTACCATAAAAAAATTGAAAGTATGAGGTGGTATGACACAAACGTTTGGTTCACAAGAGTGCTATAGGTGTTTGGAACATGAACAAATTCAGTTCAGGAATCAAGGTCACCCATTGTTCCACTTTAGTATTGATGCAAATATTATACAACCTTGTGTATAGTGTTTTATCTGTGAACAAAGCACAGTTGTAGACATGCAGCTCAACAAACACAGTAAATAAAGTGTTCAACAATGTTCGGAATAATAGTAATTGACACTTATACTTCTTTTCTATACCATTTTCAGTTTATTTTTGTTGAGATGTAAGATAATAAAATCTAAAATTTTACAGAGAGAAAAGTATTTTCATAGATTTATAATAATGTACTCACTGACTCATTATGATCTTTTAATTTACTTGTATATGCTTTTACAAGCAACTAACTTTTATCATATAAGGTACGTGGCTTTTCATATCCATATGAACTGCAAAGAAAACAAAAACACAGGAATACTGAAGTAATGTAATGACAAAATCACTAAATTTTGATATACTCTGGAAGTTATGTGTTTGGTTTATTTTATCAAATACTTCAGCATAGGTCATTGTATTTGAAACGCCTTCATGGTTTGTGATATGACAAGAGTCACTGAAACTGCTTTTCAGCACTCTGCAATAAGTCATCAGAAATAAATCAGAGATGTAGGTTGTTGTGACCTCATCAAGATAAAACTAGGGCAGTTCACGGAACATAGATATTTCTGAAAGTCCTGTGTTCAATTTCATATATCAGATGCTTTTTGAAAGCTTGTTGTACTTTCTCGTAATTCGCTCTGTCACAATCACAATGCCTATCACCACTCGGCAATAAATCATTTCCAATAAATCACTGATAATAAACAGGTTGGGATGAGATCATCAACAGAGAAGTTAGGGCAGGTCACAGAATCTTCTTGTGTCTTTTGTGAAAACAAAAGATAATGATACTAATACTAGTACTGAATTTAACATGATTTATATTACATTGTTATAAAGGGTATCTACAACTTTTATATCCACCTTTTTTCTTGAAAATGCATCAGTTTGAAAAGTTTAACTACTTGAAATTGACATTGCACTCCGAAAGTTTGTTATTGTTTCATTGTTCTAAAAGGCCTCAAAACGTGAAGAGTTTAAGTCAAAATTCCTAACAGTGTCATAGTTTTCATTCAATTTGAATCTGTAATAGTCCGTATTTCCACAAAAACTGACTTTCCTACTCCCGCCGCGCAAATTTTTTTTATCACGTCGCTAGCTGACTTTTTACTTTCAAGTTTTGCGCATCTTTTGAGACCGTTTTCGCGAAAATCGGACGTACCGTTATGACGCTGCGTGACTTTTTATACATGCATGTCAACCCCAAAATTGCTCAAAAACGTGATTTCGTGTACAAAATCAATGGAAACTGTGCTTTCAGCCAAAAATCATAAATGTATGATTATTTTTGCTTTTACTGGTTGAAATGAATTAATTTTATGCTGTTTATGATTGTAAAAGTGTCCCCAACAGATTTCATCGAAAAAACAATAGAAAACAAAGGAATACGTAAGAAATTCACAAAACAATAAAATACATAAGAAATTAATTCCACTTCGCCAATTTTTTTGTGTAGATAATTTGTGAGAAATGTCAGAATGAATATTGTTCAACCAAAATTAGTATGTCGTACTATGCTATTGAAGTGAGTTATTATGGTCGAAAACATAATTTCAGCACTTTATTACATGATTAAACTTAAAAATAGAAACAAGTTTAATTTTTTGAAAATTTTAACTATACAGTTCGTGTAGTTTATCATCCGCTCTTTGCGCATGGAATTTCGCGGGATCACTGCGATAGGGCGGCCGAATCTGAAGGGGGCGGGGTCAATTTGACCTCCCCCCCAGTAAAATACCTGGTCTAAATAGGAGTTAAAAGCAGGGTTAGACTGATGAGCACATTTTCTTGATGTCAAATTCAGAACAAAGATATTTTCTGAATTTTCAGTTTCATTTGTTACAGTAATTTGTTCACATTGAGTTGTTTACCTAATACATTTGATCATTATTAGATAATTGTCTTTCGGTAAACTCTGCTCTTTTCAAGTTAATTTACATGAAGATGAATATGAATCTCTGCAATTGATTAGTGATCATTTGTTCATAACATAGTAGTTATAATAAACTCTTGTATTTCCTCAGATTTTCAGTAGTTTGATCACACCTGTCTTCGATGGACAAGAGATTGCAGAAGCATCTGACCCACAGAAATCCTGCTCAGACTCCAAAAACCAACAGGTCAGAACGTCCATAAGGATAATTAGCTTCCACCACCTCAAACCCAGGCGTCGCGATGTCCGCTCATGGCCTGAAAATGAGAAGTGATGGGCAGGTACAGATATTGGCCATATAACAATGAGTGAGAGAGTGTAGAGGAGGAGGGAGGCTGGGGCAGCGGCGTTGTTCTACGGGCAATCTAAGATGTTTCAGACAGTCTGGCAGCAGATGAGAAGAACCGGGGAGATCATCAACACGTCAGTAATGGTGAGAGGCTGTGCCAAGCTCTCCGACAGAGTTCTTTGAACTCGTTGCAGGATGGTAAATGCCACAAAATCATCGCCATCCTCTGGTTCAGAAGTTACAGTTTGCCCAACATCAGTGGATGATGTGATCACAGTAGCAGACAGGACGAATGCAGTGGGTGGGTAAATTGTAAGGGTCTCGTTCGATCGATGGAGATAGGTGGTCGAGTGATCAATGGATCAGAGTAGCGAACACCGACGCCCATCCAGATCACAGCCAAACAACTGAGGGATGCAGTAAATCAGAGCGGACCCGAGCCCATCCTGAAATCAAAAAAACCAAGAACGCACCGGATGGACATCGAGAAGCTGGCATATCGGCACATCACCCAAGATGTCATCCCGGAGGAGGTATGGGAATGTTATTCCCATGTCGACCACGCCTGCCATTACCAACCTCTCCACGCCAATCGACCCTCCCCGTCACAATGGTCACCACCATTGCCGTCGCGCTCCCCCTACTAAAGGGGACGTGACCCTTGAGCTCCTGCACCCACCGGCCGTTCGACTCGCCAGAGGAGAAAGAAAAGGAGGCATTGGGATGTGGAGGTGGTCGCACGTGGTGAGGAAGGGATAAGCGGGAGATGGGAGGGATGGCGGTCAGGTTGAATTGGGAATGGAGGAGATGACAATAGGAAAAGACAGCACTGAGATCTAGACGGGTAGCGAAGGTGCTGGAAGAACTCATGCAGAGGAATTGAGAATCAAGGTATGACTGGAGTGCAAAGTCTGTTGCTGGCCAAGTTTATTGAGAAAAATGACTGTTCCACACAAATGAACAATAAGTCACATGGGTTTATTTTGCATGAATGCATTGAAATTGTCAATTTCAGTGGACATAAGTTTGAAGTGGAGATTTTCCTGAGCAGCTATACATTTCTCATTTCCATCTGTCAAAATTTTAGGGCCAGACTGATTTAAGAAATATATTTTTGTTGAATTAACCCAGTGAAGACTAGTACGAGATAACTGTGTGGGTGTACTATGGAAAATGTGTGTTAAGTAGTTGAATCAAATCGTCTCCTACGGTTAAAGGCATTGTGATAACATATGTTTTCCAATTTAAAAATCTGAGTACGTATTCCCCATAGCTACTAGTGTCTTTGATGACGGTCTAAAAATGAAGCCCTGAAAAAATTGCAGTGTAAAATAATCATTAAGTGCTTTAAAAACAGTGACAAATCAGTTGAGAGGACCATTCCATGCTTTCTCCATAGACCTGTGTGTTGCAGAATTACTTATCGCTGATATAAAATTAAATGTGCCAATTTGTATCTGCACATATTGTACAGTGCACAGCATAACTGCGCAACGTTTGTGTCTCTAGGGTGTTTATTTGTCCATTCAAGAACACTGTCAGATATGTCAGATAGCCAAAGTTCGACAGTTTTTTTAAATTGGGTCTTCCACAGTGTTACGATATTGTGTCTTTAAGCTTTGACGGCATTTCTTTTGCAGGAGCTTAAATAAAATTCTAGAGGATGAAACTAGGCCTTGTGCACCAAATCCATGCTGTAAAATAATCGATTGTAATTTATGGATTTTGAATTGTCAGATAATAAAACTTGGCTGAATATAAGGATTAAATGTGTGCAGTATTTATGCAAAAATTTTCCTTACTCCAGTAACAACTGCATAACATTTGCTATGGTGTTTGAATCAAGATTTAATGCCTCAGACATTAATGAGCTCTAGATATCATGCATTAATGTTCACTATATATTTCAGATCGTTTTTCTCCCTTTCCTGATGATGGCTGACATTATATGATGGTCTAAACTTGTGAATGATGTTTAAATAGGTTTGATTGTTCCATTCTAGACAAATTATACACCAATTTATAGCTAAGAGTCTCTACTTTAAAGGTAAATGACATGATTAGGGGTAGTCAATGTGGGGTAAAACTATTCTAGAATCAAGTAAACTATGCAGGAATTCTATTGTGAAAATTTTGTAGTCAAAAGTTCACTCATTTTTAAATGATATCTATCAGTATGCCTCGTAACAGACACATTTGTACTGTAGCCTTCTATGGGGATTAAATCTTTTGTGCCCAGATAAAATTAAACTGCTGGCCTGTTCATGTTTGATTCTCCTTAAGTAAACAAACTCAAGACAAATACTTCCAGCCAGGAGATCCACTCCAGCTGGTGTACATTTGGTTTATCTTTCACCCAGTTTGGTTCTAAACGCTTTTTTTTTAATTTCTCCCAATCATGTCACTGAGCTTTAAGGCTATATAAAAACACAATTTGTTATTTGTGTTGTGGCAACAAGTCACACATTTGTCAATGTGCATGTACATCTCAATATGTTCCTCTTCAAAGAAGAACTGATGTGATTATGCAGCTAGTTCTTATTTCTTATTTATTTGTCTCTTTATTCATGCTTCTGCCACCAGATAACGGCGATCTCAATTTCTGGCCAGACGACAAGCTGGGCTCCGAGTCCACCGGTAGCCTGGCAACCCCGGAGAGCTGGACGACAGAGGACTCATCATCCCACGGAGATTGGTCCTCCTTCAGGGAAAGGAAAGACTCCATAGATGACGTCTTTGTGGTTGACCTGGAGAAAGGAGAGAACGGTCTCGGACTTGGACTCGTAGATGGAACGGTATGTAATTATACCCCCACCAAACCAAAGTTTGATCTCAAAATTTTTACAGCAGCAACCTTAAATAGTAAACGTGATTGTGGTATCAGTGTGTCCTAAGTTGTAGACGGCTTCCAATCTTGTCATTTCATCTTATCATTTGCCTGTAATAACATAATTGAGTGTCATGAGGATATGTCTATCTCAAGTTTTCATTACTCTGTTCATATGTCATCATATTCTTAAAGAAATTTATTGTAACAAATATGTCAATTGATGTAATAAGTTTAACGATATAGGATATATGTTCCTTATATTTTCTGGGGAGCATCTGTAAAATAAGGCATCCCGCTTTTCTGCTGTACCCCTGTCACTTTCATTATTTGTAATTATCTGTAACTCATCTTTCTTTTTAACAATTCATTCGTCTTTGTTCTGTATGCTCTATTCGTTTATCTACGTACATATCTCATTGTTTTGTATCGTGAATGTGTTTTTATGAAAGTGTTAAATAAATATATAAATTTTAAACTTGGTATGATGCACAGAAGAATGACCTGAAAAATTGTCCGTTTTCTTTCTTTGTGTACATAGCACACGGCCCTCAGATCACCTGGCATCTATATATGCAAGGTGCTTCCCGGTGGATCGGCCAATCGTTGCCGTCGTCTTAGGGTTGGTGACCGCATCCTGGCTGTCAATGGAACCAGCTTGGTGGGAGCGGACTACGACAGGTGAGAGATGACCTGGCATTTTTCTTTAATTTCTAACTTGTATTAACTCTAAAAGACACTATTTAGCATTGTGGAGGTTCAGTTGTAAGCACAAAAAAGCTTCCAAAATCTGATTATCAGAAAAAGGAACTCAAATCTTTTTATTCATCGACCAGTATTCTAAACAATTTTCTGTAAGCTGGTTTCTGATGTCAGACCAAAAATGGCTTAGATGGCACTGTTGAACATTGTAGAAGCCCCATCTAAACAATGCTCAAACTTTATATCTGTGCTACAAATAAGCGTGTTTGAACACCCAAAACACTTACCCCTTCTGTATGCTTTTCATGCTATGTGATAGTGGTTTAATGGACAAATAAACCCCCTGGAACACAACAATATAGAGAGTTATGCTGTCACCAGCAAAATATACACAGATAAATATCAGTACATCAATTAATGTTATAGGGACAAAAAAATCTCATTGATTTTCAATATTCAAATGGTGCCCTTAAAGGCACTCTTTAACAATGATTCCAATTCTTTAAAAAAAATTATCTTAGCTACATGATCGTACTATTGTCTCTGATAAGGTCTAAAAATGACGCCTTGAAATATTTGCAGTTCAAAATCATCATTAAATGCTTTTAAAAAGTGAAAATCTATAAACTATTCCTGTTTTCCCCCATAGATTGCTGTTTTATACATTTTATTTGTATAATATTCATCTGTTCATATTTTGTTAGTGACAGCATAACTGTCTAAAGTGTAATGTTTTAAGGTGTTTATGTGTTCATTCAAACATTATTATATAGGTCAGGTATCAAAGTTTGACAATTTTTTGAATGGGGCTTCCACAATGTTAAACAGAGCCTTTAAAGCCAGTTTTATGCTTTTGGTTTATTTGACAAATATTTCATTAATCTTACATAAAGTATGGTAGTGACTGTCATACCTGACATTAGAAAACTCCAAAACTACCAAAAACTGTTTAGAAACTGGTTGATCAATCAGGAAGATTTGAGTTTCATTGTTCTGGTAATCCAACTGTGGAAGTTTTCTGTGACTAACAACCTTCCTTGGTGCACAAAACAGGTGTTTATGATTTACAGTTGTTATAAAGGCTTAATGTATATTTCAGTATAGACTGAATAAATTGTACACACTATACACTGTAGGTCTAGATACAAAATAATGCAATTTCAAATGGCAAATACAAAGCAACAGAAACTACATTAGGTGAAACATTTAAAAACAAATTGGAGTAAATCAGTGGGATACAACTTGAACTGTTAGTCCACTTGCCTGAACATGTGTTCCTATGCTATGCGATTATTAATTTAACCAGATTGGGAGAATATTTTTCTGTAATTCATTTAGTAGGCCAATCGGTTGGCTTGTAATTCAGAGTTAGCAGACAGACAAGATATAAACAAATCTTTTTGAAGTGAAAATTAAATCATATCATTGAGATTTGTACAAAAAATTGGTCTCTTCACATAGTAGAGCAACAGTGAAAATGGCAAAAGAAGATTTCATGAGTCACATTTAATGACATCAGTCTGGTGTCTGTGTGGAATTCAGTTTTGATACAATTAGGTGATCTAGTGCGCTTAGCCATTGGAATATGTCCAATTGTCCAGACATAGTTGATGTGTGTCATTATTGCATTATGGTTGCACCTCATTGTTTGATGAATCGTCAATCCCTCTTGAGTCAGTTTTTTTTTGTTTGGTTTTGGCACCGTAATATTTGTTCCCGTCAAATTGAATAATGTATGCAATGAATCACCAACCCATAAATCAGAGCTCTTCCTTATTTTGACAACTGTGCTTCATTTGTGTGTCATACAGACAAGAGCATAAATTTACCCATGTGTAAAGATCTGAGCACCAGAACAAAATGCCAATTTCAGTCACAAAAGATTAAGATTTGACCGGATTATTAACAGTCTTACATGATTCAAACAAGTTACATTTTTTCCCAGTGCCTCAAAGAGCACACATTTTAGTGTTTATGTCATGAAAAGCAAGTAAAAATAACTCTCAGTAATTATTTGTACTGACACAATTATGAATTATTCATAATAGTCTGCAATGGCCTGCTGCCTAGGGAAATAAGAACCTTAAATTAACAGTTGCGCCATCAGGCATTTTGGGTGGTCGAGTGGTAGTGATGCCTGTCTAGTAATTAAGAGGTCTTGGGATCAATCCCCACCTGAGCCTGGATCAAAATACACTTAGTTTAGTGTTTCTCTTGTGTTATGAAAGACAAATAAAATTATCAGTTATTAATTATTTGATAAGTAAGAAAAGCAATTTTTACAATCATCCAAACTGTGCTATTCTTTGTGAACAACCCTCCATTTGTTTTGTAAGCAAAATGTCACATTTTTACACAAAGAAACAGGTGTGTAATGGCTGTACTCCATTTTGTACAGACTTTCATTCATTTTTCATTCAAACCATATTAACAAATGAAAATTCAACAATATTCTATATACAAAATAAATAAGTGATTGCTCAAAGTAAACATTGCAAGGCTACGGGAACAGGATGTTCCATGTACTAACTCTATATGAATTACCGAATCTCGGTGGCAACGGGTTAAAACAAAAAGTTGTATCTTGTTCTTGTGACTTTTGTCCAATTTTCATAGACCTATTCCCATGACTTTTCTGCTTTCATTTAGAGCTCTTTCTGACCATTTCAGGTTCCCCCTTTAATGCATTCATTGATTTGTCCCCTATATTTATATTCAGTACATTTATTCCATGTTTCTCTCACTCTCTTTCTCTCTCTCTCCCACACAGTGCCATGAATTTGATGAAGAATGCCGGTGAGAAACTCCGCATCCTGGTCGGCAAGTCAGACAACAATGTGGCCATGAAGATTACAGCGTCCAGCTGCTGAGGTCTAGTAGAACCATCGGATCACATCTCAACCCTTAAACTTATGGTGCTATTTGGCTGAAGCACCCATGGTGCCATAACTCTTAAGCTGTTGTATCGTGAACCCCCCCCCCCCAACCGCATTCTGCCATGGGATATGAACCATTTACCCAGTGAAGACGGTTTGATTTTTCTTTTACGCACATTTCCCACATACCCCGTGATGAGATATCTCATCTTTCGTCTTCAATGGGTAAAAGTTTGACACAAATATGTTGACCGAAAACGGCATTTTCACTTGAAAAGTGAAATGTAAAAATGTATTATGAAAGAAGAAGTATACAACTTGCAGAAAAGCATCGGCCCACATACAATGTAGTACCACTGGACATTGTGGGCATTAGAAATCATGTTACTTAAAGCCAAGGTATAGTTTTGGTAAGTGGTAAATAATGAAAGTCTTTGCAATTATATTTTTCAGATATACACATATGATCTATCAATGCCCTAAAAAAAATGCTCGCTCTAAAACTCTCCCATTTTTTAGAAATTACTCAAAATGTGAAATGTTGGAGACTCTCGGCATTTCCCATTGGTAATGTGCATACCACTAGAAACATAATTTGTCACTATAAACAATTTTCAGTAAGTTTGATGTTGTTTTCTGATGTTTGGGATGACAGTAGAATACTTTGTAAAGGACTGACAAACAGTTTATCTGATTGATCAAAACTATACTTGCATGTGCTTTAAATTCCATACTTAACCCATGTTGACATTGGCACATTCAGAAATAAGATTACAAATGCCCAATTACTAGATAAAATCAAGAAAATAATAATCATTCAACCCAACCCATCATTAAGATGTGCTAAATGAGGGGGTACCAGGAAGGGCTGGATTTGATGGAGCATTTAACTCTTAAAATGCCAGAGAAATTACAGCTGTTTGGGCATTGTATGCATTATTTGGTGCAGATTTGCACCTTTGGCACTGTAGGAGTTTATGATAGTTTCTGAAAGGGCTTGCATGAATCTTCATTGTTGGCAAGATGCAAATATTAAAGGAATTCTCTACAAACTTTATGATGTACTCATGAATATGGCATTGAATCTGAAATGGAGAGCCACTTATCATCATGAGCAAGCGAGGGCGCTATTTCAGGACAAGTGTCTTGAAAAAATACTGGTCTGCACCACATACTGTAAAGATGATGAAATTAGGGAGTTATTGTTCTATCGCAGAATATTGGTTTCAATCTCCTGTATTCATTCCCAGAGGTAGAAAGATCTTTGAAAGTTGATGTTTATAACACTATTTCCTTATTCAGTTGAAAACCTTGAAATTTCTCAGAAAGGAATTCTGGAAATGGCATGGCTGAAATTTCTATATTGTCAAATACTGCCTGTTATATGTAACATTGATGACAAAATGACTTTTTTTATTTACACATATAGAAACAGGTCTAAGTCATTTGAATTTCAAGTTAAATACATGAATTTGAATTGTCATATAAAACATAAGAAAATATTTGGGGATTTAATGCATTTGCTTATAGGATTACCCAAAGGGGTATACATAAAGCATAGCTGATCTTAAATATCAAAATCTGACGGGTTTTTTTTATCAAAAACAACGCACATGTACATTGTACATGTACATTATATGTGCGTATTACTCATATTGGTGCTTACATATAGAATGCCACTTGTTGAGTTCAAGCAGTGTTAAAGCTATAAACTCATTAATCTACACAGCCATCACAACTTAATTATGACAATTAAAAGCTCTGTTTAACCGTGTTTCTGATTCTTAGGGGCATGCCTTACATGCTATCAATGTGTCTTGTGTGATGTGAAATTAAAGCCCTAAAAAAAAAAAATTGCACATCAATACCATTGTTAAGTACGTAAAGGACAGTGACATGATTGGGAGAAACATAAAATGCCTCTTGAACCAAACTGGTTGAAATATATATCAACGGATACACCAGTTGGATTGTATATCCGGGCTGAAAGGATTTATCTTGAATTCATTTACTGAAGCCAAATCATGCATGAACATACTAGCGTTTTGTTTTCTCTTGAGCCCTGATAAAAATACATTCCATAGAACCCTACACAACAGATTTGGCTTTTACAAGGCATTCAGATGGAAGTTATTTTAGAACGAGTCAACTAATGACTACCAAATTTTCACAGTAGAATCTTTGCATAGTGTACTTGATTCCAGAATAGTTTCAGCCCAAGTTGAGGACTACCCCCAATCATGCTATTTACCTTAAAATCTGTGAAAATGTATGAGTGACCAGTTTTAACAAAACATTTTTATATAGAGTGTAGTGTTAGAGTAAACTAACTGGTTGTTGTTTATTATCAAGGTGATATTTTTTCATGATATCTTGAAAAAGTTCTGTATGTTGGGCTGTTTATTAACCCATTGGCTACGGGAACCGGATCTGTCCTGTGTTAATTCTATGGGATTTTCAGAATCTCGGAGGCAACAGGTTAATATCTATTTGAACATCGTTATACAGAACAGACTTCAAAATTTTACTCTTTTTTAAAGTAAATGTTTACAATGTTAAAAATGTCTGTAATGTGTTGTAGCAGCCAGGAACAGATCTGTGATATTTAGAAAGGGGGAGGGGGCACTAATGGGAATGTTTTCTAGGGGTTTGGTGCAAATTAATGTAACAAGTGCAAAAAAGGGGGATCTAATCAGTCCCATGAGAAGGTTGCCTTAAGGATTGTGTGCATTGATCTTGCCACGATCAAAAACATCTAAATGTGAATGAAATCAGCTGAAATCATATCCAATGTGAAGACTAATATACAATAAACACCTCTCATGAGACTTGGGTATAAATATTGAGTTTTGGTGAAATCTGGACGGTTAAACTTCATACTTTTCCATAACTCGGAAGCATTTTCAAAAAATCCGACGTTCAACGTGCACAGTGCCGTTTCCAAAATTGTAAGATCAGCTTAGCTAAACGCTTAGCCTTGACAATCAGCGTGCGCTGCCTGGTCTTCCGACGTTACACAATAACCCGAGTTCGCAGTTTTTGAGCAAAATGTGAAACTCATACGGAAAGAACACATTCTTAACATGTCGTGTATTAGTTTTTCTCATAAAACAACAAATTCATGACTTATGGATCTCAACTTTCAACAAGCAGCCATTTGTAAGTACAAACTACCGTTTATGTATTGATAATGAAGGGAAGTAATGACTTGCCACATCCTGACAATCTTAAGCGTTCAAGTGAATGTTGACAAGCCAACAAAAACGGCAAGATAGAAAGAGGGCATGGGTCCCTGGATCCTTCATCTGGTTGGCAGCAGTTCACATTAAAATTTCTTAGTGTGCTGATTTTCCTTGTGATACCATCAAACAATAAATAAATTAGCATGCAGAATATGTCTGTCAAGGTCAAACTTTCATTTTGCAGTTTTCCAAATGAGCTATTAGTGTCTATACCGGATAGGGAAGTTTTGGCAATGTAACACCGAAAGTAATGCTCAGGCAATAAAATCATATTTCGTTTCTATCAGTGGCACTTTTCTATCAGAGAATGACAGTTCAACAATGTGCAGATCCAGGGAGCCGAGGGGGGGGGGGGGGAGACACCATTAGGTACAAGAGCTCATTGTCCTATGGGAAAGGGGGATATGTTTGAATTTTCTACGTAATATTATTTTCTTCTCTGTTTTTGTATATTCTGTTTTTTTTTCCTTTCAGTTTTTCTATTTCTTCTCTCAAATTTTGTTATCTTGTTGGGGCGGGGGGGGGGGGGAGGTGGGGATATTTCTCTGTACCCCCTGAATCTACAAGCAATGAAGGTCAACACACTTCAGTGCCCGAGTTTCAATATTTACTCATCAAGGTCACCATGGTGTCTTGCGGTCATTGGTCATACCGCTCAGCATGGGGCAATTTCCAAATGTCTAGCACTTTAATTTGCGTGTCAAGGACTCAAATTTGTGTTTGGAGGATAAAATACCAAATCTGAATGGAGGAAACCGAAACCAAAAAGTGTGAAATGCAGCATGTGTTACTCTAGATCATTAAATAGCTGAAAAATAAAAAAAAAAACTCCAGCAATATTTGAGGAAATTGTCAACATTTAAATTGGATATTTGTCGTAAAAAAAAAACCCTGACACTTAGATAGTGATGATGTATCAAAATTGTCATGTACCCACTGATAAAAAAGAAGATATGCCCAAAATATAACTAGAAATATCATATTTCTAAGAAAAAAACCCCACTTGTACTTAAAAGTCTCTAACAGTTCCCAGAAGGGGGGGGGGTGGGGTCACCCCCTATTTTTTCCAAAGTAATCAAAATAACAGGGTTATCGGATGAGGTTTGGCTAGTAATTTAGCAGGTAAAAGAAAATTTAGTGTGCAAAAAATGGTTTTGGTCGTCGTTGGCCTCCTACTTCCCCACCTGTCAGATGATGTTTGGTTTGTAATTTGGTGGGCAAAATTTTCCCCGACAGATTTTTCACCCCTCCTAAGATTTTACCCTGGTGCCGCCCCTGAGGGAATAGGTTCGAATGTACTTAGTGCTAGCTTATTTGCAGTGTAAGGACAGTGAATAATTGCGATCATTACTACTGATGTGCGGATATTATCCTCGGGGGGGTGGAGGAGGGGCTGCTGGACTTGGTCCACAGGGTAATGGCCATGTGGTAAGTTTTTGGGAGGGGGGAATTGCCTTGGAGGGGTAATTGTTGTGGGGTAGATGTCCTGAAATCTAATATGCTCAAATTGCCAAAAAGTGGACTACCACTTGCCCCCTCTCCTTCATCCCCCCCCCCCAGTAATATAATTTCTATCTGGATTTGCCCCTAGTAATTTTATCAAGTATCGTCCTTTCACTTTCATCTAGACATTGAACTTTCCAGTTATAAAGCAGGTATTCAAGGACAAACATGCCGTGTAACATCTGATCACGCGTAGTGACGTGTCATGATGAAACATATTTTTTTATTGTCTTTCCATTCTCAAAATTATAGTCCCTAAGAAGAAAAGAATCATTATAAAAAAAAAAAAATTACAGTCATCAATAGTGGAATTGAAGATGTTGTGCATAGTATTGCCCCTTGTAAAACAGCTGTCATAATTCAGTCACAAACAAGCAAGAAGTATAGATTATTATCCATTTACTGACAGAGGTGAAACATGATTTATATGAGGGAAATAACACATCCAAAAATGGAAACATCCCTTTTTATAAGACCAGATGAATGTTATGACGTTTCATTAGAATAAACCAAAACACAAATTATATGTCTACTATATATAAATCATATATATTTGTGATGTTTTACTTTTCACACATTAGTTACAAAATGTAAAGTTTGGTATGAAACAGAGGGAATTACAAAGAAACTAATGCCAATTACTCTACCCATGTTTCTCTATACATGTGTATTGAATTTACTTATGTGTTCATACAATTGTGAGCTTGCCATTCGATATTGTACAAATCATTAATGTGTAAATAATATACATGTACATGACATTAAAATACAAATACATTGCCCATACAATTTACACATTATGTATTCATAAATAATCAATATCGTTTTCCTCGATTTTATTGACGCTTGTTTTTAGAGTCTCAGTAACGTAATGAAAACAAATATAAAAAAATAGATTTACACAATATTTTTTTAATGATAATTATTTAGCCATGTTTGAGACAAGTACCACATCTTATGGTACATATCATTAGCATTTGTTTTCTTTATATAAAATCATGAACTTGAAGAGTAATTGTGGTTATAATGAATACCTGTATATTTTGTTGTGCATGTGAGGATATATGTAATATATTTATAGATAAATATATAAACAAGTTTCAAGATTTACAAATTGGTATCAAAACTTACTCAATCTCTTGCAACCTGCAAAGTACCGCAGTTAATTGCTGAATATTAATGTTAGGAAGTCAGAAAAACAGGGATATCTACATGTATGATAAACAATATAAATGAATGAAATCATTGTCAAATATTGATATTATATATATATAAGTATATAATGTATATACATGGTGCTGCCACTAAAATATTTACGTAGTAGTATAAGCTCTAAGTGCTATTTTACATAATCATCTTATTTCAGAATTGTATATATGAAGGAAATATATATAAGATGCTATCAAAACAAGAATTGTCGCAATGATGAATAAAGATATAATTATAAGCAATGTGCAAGTTGTAATGCATTGAAGTTATTTGTGTGTTAATTTAGACTCTGCCGTTATTTTGTGAAATTTATAAGCTGTGACAACAAGCCAGCTCACATTGGGGAAACAAACACCATATTAAGGTTTTTAAGAATGGAAGTTCACTTACCCCTAAATCGGAAAGTTTTGTTACCTACCATTGGGGGGACAAGGAGGTTGCTGGTGAAAACAGCAAACATGAAAAATATTTTAGGTGGGGGACAGTATTCCTGGCCAAAAAGACCTGTTATTTTTATTTGTCTTTTCTTGGCACAATTCTACAAGCATAATTTGTGGAGAAAGTTATTTAATCATCAGTTGTAAAACTGACTTTGTGCTCTAATCTAGTACACTGTACGAACCTTTCACAATATTTAGAACTTAAGCTTTTGCCTAAATTTTAGACTTCATGAAGTGTTGCTGGAAGTATGATTGTTTTTGGATGGGGGACCTCTTTTAACAATGGTTAAAAATAAATTTGACCCGTTTTCCTCCTTCCTTTTCTCAGAATTTGTCTTTTTTTGTCAACTCCACACTGCTTGTAGTTGTACATGGAAGTAATCTATGATCTGCCCTAACATAACTGTAGAATACATACTTATTATACTTCTATGAATTTTCAAACTCAAAAGACTACTATGCTCGTTTCCACTTTCATTGTGTAGTTGCACTTTGTAAATAGGAACTTTCACTTCTATGCAGGCGAATTGGTTTGCCCTATCAAAAGTAAATACATAACCTGATTTCTCAAAATTAACGTTTTGAAGTAAAAGTGATTCATGTGCACTGGAAAATGATGGCATTAATACATATTAATTGCATAGTTTCAACAATGAAGATTTGTTATACAAAATTTAGATACTTTACATGCATATATTCTGACATGCAAGTAAACGATTATGTACCCTCCCTACTCAAAAGTATTGCAACATACTCTACTGTATAACGCATGCATTTTGAGTTGAAAGGGTCTTTCTATAATAGCATCTTAATGAAGTTTATAATTAGAAAATAACAAATTATTTGAAAAGAAATCAACGAACAATTGTTTTTCTTCCTTCTCCAAGGCGGAGAGATTATCAAATGCAGGCGCACCCACGGCAGAGGGGCTGGAACATAAAATTAAACAGTTTTTCGCCTCCCTGTAGGGGTGGGGTGTTAATTCACACTTGCATTGTAATTCGTTTTCAAATTTCCCGTGAAACGGTTTTGATGGCTTGGAAAGACTTCCAACAAACAAAAAATGGTAATGTGTATCTCTGACACGGTCCCATAAAGAAGACACCACGCCGCAAATACGAAACCGCCTCCTATCTTCATAAAATAATGATAAGGGGGATACGCCCCATATTTCAGGAAAGGACCTCAAGTTGTAATTTCTTATTCTTTCTCAATTCTGAAGACGGCTTGTTATTGCAAACATCCTACATTTGCTGTAATGTGACTTTTTATTACATTTGATATAATAATGTGGAGAGAAGGCCATCATCTTCATATTACTAGCCTTATCCTCGTTATCACTATCTTATGAAGATAGGAGGCACTTTCGGGTTTTTTTTTTGTTCGCTGGAAGTCTTTCCAAGCCATCAAAACCAAAAACCGCATTCCGATGCTCGTGTGAATAAACATGCACCCCACCGCTATAGGGAGGCAAAAAAATGTTGACTTTTATGGTCCAGCCCCTCTGCCGTGGGTGCGCCTGCATTTGATAATCTCTCCGCCCTGGAGAAGGAAGGAAAAAGATTGTCCATTGATATCTTTAAAATTATTTGTTATTTTCCGGTTACAAACATCATTAGGACGTCATTATAAACACAACAAAAAAAGTAACTAACCCCTTTTTCAAAATACTATAACTTTAAAAAAGAACGGTATTGAGCACAATAATTTGACAAGGATGTTCCTGCACTAATTGACTAAATTTTGTGAGAAAATGTGATTGGTCCGTCAAGTCATGCATGAGTGAGCACATATTAAAGGCAAAAAGTCACTTTTCAAAAGTCACAAGGGTCATTTTGGGGGTTTTTTGATGCAGGGTTTTGACAAATTCTGTTTCTGGTGAATGATTAATCGCTATTTATGTTAATCATCTATCGTTTGATCCTTTCATACATTCTTTGACACTGTTTGCATATTTTAAGCTTCGGTGAGCGCAATTTAAAAATGTCCACCCTTTCTCGATTTTGAAATTGTAAAATTCATTAAATTTACTGCAAAAATTTAAATCCGAATTTTTTCAGCAAAATTTATCTTTACGTGTTTTACGAACATAAGAGGTTGTAACCATGGTTGAGTGAGCACACTTTATAAATAAAGGGAAAAATGTCATTATTTCATTATTTTGGCATAAGAGACGACTCATGTGACTTTTGAAAAGTGGCATTTTCACCTTTAATGCATGCTCATTCATGCATGACCCAACAGACCAATCACATTTTCACACAGAAGTTAGTCAATAACACTCTTGCCAAATTATTTTGCACAAACTCGTTTTGTTAAAAAGTTATGGTATGTTGAAAAGGGGGGTAGTTACTTTTTTTGTTGTGTTTAGAAAGATCCCTTCAACTCAAAATGCATGCATTATAGTGTATGTTGCAATACTTTTGAGTAGGGAGGGTATTATACAAATTAAAAATACTCAAATACATAAACTCATATACTCAAATACACGCATGTGTTTGTTTGTATGTTTGTATATGTGTATGTGTATGTGTGTATGTGTCTGTGTGTGCCTATGTGTGTCTGTGTATATGTGTATGTGTGCATGTGTGTATGTGTGTGTATCTGTGCATGTGTGTGCGTGCGCGCGCGCGTGTGTGTGTGTGTTTGTGTATGTGTGTGCATGTGTGTGATGGTATCAAATATCCACCCTAATGTCCTTACCATTATTTTAAGGAAACACTGTTAATAAATAAACTGCTTAATAATCTTGTAATGTTTTTAAAGAAAAGGGATAATGTTCGTGTAAAACACTGCAGGATATGTGTCATGTCCCCATCTCTCACGTCTCACTGCTTTTATGTTCAACATCCGACTCTTGACTTCCGCGTCGCATCAGACATCTGACCCACGAAGATGGTCCTGGTATCGAGCCTAGTCTCATGCGTGTCACGTGACCCAAGACGAGGTTAAAGGTCGGATGCTTGACGGCCAAGACGATGGGGTTGATGCAACTGCTGAGGATGCCGAGGGTCTCCGTGTACTTGTAGGCTTCGCGGGGGCACCTGGTGGCTTCAAAGCAGAGGATGTGAGGGAACACCAGGAGGAGGAAGACGCAAGTAGTGATGAAGAGACTTAGGGTCACCTGGAGGTCGGATGATGGGGATGATGAGTTGGGTGGATCCACCGAAGATTGCCCGGCTGATTGAGGAGGCGGAGGAGGAGGTGGTGGTAGTGATATGGGACGAAGTCTGAAGACACCTCTTGGAAGCGTATCCTCATCATCTGTACTGTCCATGTCAATTTCCTCCATCCAATTCATACTGCCATCGTCGTTTTTGGTGTCATCGGTGGGATCTCTATCGTCATGGTGGTTAATGAAAAGTTTAGAGACTCTGTGGAGGATTCTTGGCCATGGTCTGCTTTCATCACTTTGGTCATGTAACTGGGAGATGTCAGAATTGCATCTTTGAGAGTCTTCATCATTTGGTTCATTTCTTGAGAACAATTTCATAAAACGTTTATTCCTCTTTCCAGCATTGCTATCACGTTGTGATTTGCTAGATGCCTTTGGCGTACTTGTGTCAGGTCCATTGCATCTCTTTAAAGATGAACTGTCAGTCAGTCCTCCTCTCTTTGCCGATCGCGGGTCCAAAGAGTTAGTTTCTCTCTTTTTGCTGCATCGTTTGTTATTGCTTTCAGCGGTGATGAACACACTCGCCAGTTGAACTTCTTCAAACGGCGACTCGGGAGTCTGGAACGCTTTTGGGTCCTTACGAGGATTAGGTCTCCTTTTCTTTCGACGTCGACCAACCTTTCTCTTCTTTCGGCCATATTTCACATCGTGATAAATCTTGCAATAGTTCTTTGTTATAACGATTAATGAAATCAACCACGTCAAAGCAGCCAGTACCTTGAATATAATTAAGTCATCTCCGCCGTAGAGGTGGCATAGGCGCACGTCTCTCGAGTATCCCAGCCTACCCCAACCCAGTGCAGCGGTCGGCATGACAAAAACCAATAGGGGTAACCCCCAGGTTATTATGACGACAGCAACTAACTTCTTGGCGGTGTAGAAGTTTGCATAGTATGCACAAGACTTGAAATGTTTCGACATACGCTGATGCGCAAGCACTGCCAGTGTCATGATTCGACTAAATGTGCAAAGAATAAAAAGGGCGGCGACCGCCGCGCATATGGCCGACGGGAGGGGACCAATGTCATCGTCTGTGCCGTAGAGTACCGTGACGATCTGGAATGGGAGCGTCCAACACACCAGCTTGTCCGCAACGACAACGTTCACCACCAAGACATTCGTAACCGTGTGGAGTTGTCGTGAGGCGGCTACCGCACCGAGGATGACGATGTTTCCTATAATTCCTGTTGCCATAGCAACACACCACGTTACGACGATGAACACATCCCATGCATCATTATCGTCATTTCCATCCATCTCCTCGTTGAATCTTGATGTGGCGTTGTCGGACAGATAAGATGAGGCGGTCACGTGGGGTGGTAGCACTGACGTCATTGTTTCGGGTACAGCATACAGACTCATTGCGGTCGGGTGATAAGAGTTATTTCTACAAGACGTTTAGATCCCCAATATGTTTGTCCAGCACAGCAAGTTTCACCTGCCAAGAAAATGGTGTAAAAAATCAAATTAATATAGCTGTAAAAATACAATTGGCTTACTAGATATGACCACAATCTATGAAAAAAAAAAGCTGTCCAGTTCAAGTTTTTGTTACCTCAGTCATGGGTCCTGATAAACTGTATTCCATGAAAATACATATGGACAAAATAAAAACGCATTAAGGCTGATTGCATCATGCGTACACTATACGTCTTCGCAGTGTCATAGTGCCCGTCTTTTGAGATGCATAGTGCTGCGTAGGAAATTACTGATTTTTCCCCCATAAATTCCTGATTTTGAGCCTTGTGAGTACTGATTTCCTTTTCTCAAGGTTGGCAGATCTGGCATTGACAGACAAACAGATCGAAAGTGAATGACATTGAGATGTGTAAAAAGAAAATCTAGACAGGTGGCATATAATAATGTCTGGATTAGGAAGTTTGGAGGGCTAATACTTTCTTAATTTGCTTGCTATTTTTAGAATAATGCACTGTCGCAGTCAATCAATTATTGCTCTGATTAAGAAAAAAATATATAATAGAAGCACCAAAGTCTAGTTTATATTCCTCTCACAACCTCTACCTTCAAGCTGTTAGTAAAATTGAACCCCTACCCTTTTTGTGGGGAAGGGGGGGGGGTCTTTTTATCACAATAGTCAGCGGCGGAGCCAGAAATTATTTATACGTTTTGTCGCTTCATTCTTAAAGGTCTAGAATGAAATCAGTCATAAGGGGGTTCGGCCGGTGTTACAACTGCCGTCCCTAGTATGGCAGTTCATACCCCTCCGTACACCCTCACCTTCTTCTGATCTCCTGTAACGTGGTAAATGCAAGGGGCGGGAGGGTTGTACGACCCCCCCCCCCCAAAAAAAAAAAAAAAAAACTCAAAAGGTCAACATTTTTAAAGACTTTTTTTAAGGTCCTTTTCACTATAGCATGAATGAAAAAGCATTGATCATGTACATTTTAATCATATCTTGATGTTATCTCATTATGAAAAGGGCCCGAAAATTATCATCAAGACCCACCCTGAAAAAAACTTGATATTTCATTGTGAAAACTAAAAAGGTAAAAAATGATCACGACCCCTCCCCCCCAAAAAAAATAAATAAATCCTGGTTACACCCGTATATAATATATTCTTTTCTTAACCGTCAAAGGGTGAGGGCCGCGACCGTCCCTCTAAATTCGTCCCTGATCGCAACCAATAATAAATCATAATGCATCAGAAAATGCATTTTTAAACCACGATACTCCTCCCCTGTGTTATTTGTTCTTTAGACAAGCAGATTCCTTTCACATTTTAAAGATGCACGCAGAGGCGTC
>JZLH01S0173709.1:10644-21993 GCA_001188425.1 Eucidaris tribuloides | reverse complement strand
AATCAAATTCCACATTATGCAATGATTTACACAAACAAGTAATATGTCAAGTGATAGAGTACACTAAGTGGCAAACTGACTTCTCCATGCACATATATGCAGAATGTCAGTATTACTCAATAAAAATCACAAACTTAATCTAAAACTTTGTGTAGAACCTAATTTGCAGTAACTGTTCAAGTACTGGCTATTGGTGACAGTTATATGAAATCTGCCACTTCAATTTATTTTACAACTTAGGTAAATGACAGTTATGTAAATTATGAAATTGAAACACAATTTATGATCTACAGTGGACCAATTAGTCTGCAGATGGTTATTATATAAAAGCGCTTGCTGCACATCAAAGGAATATGTTGACATTTATGATAATAAATAGGTCATATATCACTTATATCTCTATTCAACATATTTATCTTAGACATGACTATTGTATTTATACTCACTGGCAAGTTGAACATATTGGACTGTAGGAACAGAATACTGTAAAAGACAATTAAAAATATGAAAACAGGGAAAAGCGTAAGAGTACTGAACACTATAATATGTGGAAAATAAACTGTAAATGTTCGTCATAATATAATAATATATATCTGGTCTATGTTATTAAAATTAACCAAACAAAATAAAAATGTTTTTAATAATATTCAAGCCTTTGCAATATATGCATTTCTCACATTGAATGAATCATTACATTATTTCATAGCAACTGAGAAAAAAAGACATTAATAATATGGAATACTCACTGAACATAAAAGTCTTGCTGTTTGCTGGAATGATATACAAAGTACTTGGAAACATTTTTTTATATCGCAAAGTACATGAAACTGCTGCAATAAATAGAAGCAAAATAATGATAGTACATCTAGCTCATAACTAATGATGACCGTACAAAACAAATTTTAAAACATGTAAAACATGAGTAAAATCAATCAGGAGGCATAGTTATGAGGAGAGGGGAGATATCATAAAATGAAAAAAATAATAAATGAAAAAGAATAAATAAACACTAAATAGACAAAATACTCAACAGAAATGAATGAATGATATAATAAATAAATAAATAAACTAAATAATAAATAAAATAAATATAAAATAAATAATAAATAATAAATTCATAAGAAAACTAGAGAATAGACGCGCGCAGCGATCCGATGTATGCCTCCGGCCAGTGCAACCACAAGTAGGACTAACTACCTAATATAGGTCAAAGTAGCATCTAAATTGAAGTAATGTTTGCACACAAAAGTTCATTGAACCTTGACCCTACCTGACCAGACCCCTTGACCTAACCCAAAATTTTTTCTTGGTTGAACTATACCCACAAAATTACGACAACATGAGCACCTAAACTGAAGCAAACCGAAAAAGAGATTTTACATCAAGGTCATTGACCTTTGACCACTTGACTTAATGCGCCATGTTACTACCAAACATATTTGGGCTTGTTTGACTACCACGAAATTACACACAGTGAAGCACTCCTTATGAACTTAAGCCATAAAATGGAATTTTGGCAAATCATATACTTGACCGGAACTTGGACCTTTGACCCCCTATACCTACAAAAAATGTTTGGTGAACTAACACCAAATACAAATCAACATGACACTCCTAACTGAAGTACAACGAAAATAGATTGGGACAAAGGTCAGACTTTGCCTTACTGACCTTGACCGTGACGTACAAAATATGTCTTTTGTTTTTTAACCTAACCACCCAATTATATCAACAGTAAGCACTCCTAACTGGAGTTATAGGCAAAAAATGGCATTTTAGGACAAAGTTCATTGACCTTTGACCTTTGACCCTTAACGGATTTGTCCCAAAATCTAATCAATTCATCCTTGCCTAGTGGTCTACCCTTGGCCCAAGTATCATTAAAATACCTCCAGCAGTACTTCAGTAATCTTGTTCACAAGAAAGTGTGGACGCACAGACGTACGGACCCACGGACGTACGGACGGACAACCCGAAAACATAATGCCTCCGGCTCCCTTACAGGGCGGAGGCATAAAAACAAATAAATACACAAATACATAAATATATTTCCTTACTTGACAAACATACAGAACACACATATCCGACATCTATGAGTGTCCTATGACAAAAGCATGCTGCCCTGTAATCAACATGGATAGCTGGAGGAAGAACAATGCTGTCCCGTAGGCTGGGAGAAGGCAAGTAAACCCACTGTAGGGAAACACAATTACAAAAGTAACAGCCTTACAAGTGAAGTTTCATATTTTTGTGAAGAGATTTGTATAGGAAATATGACTTTTCTTGCAAAACTACAAACAAAATAATTATATTGTATATTACCAGTGTAATACGTAATAAATTACATTAAAACTACAGCAATTTGACTCCATGTAGTCGATGGGTATGCCTTCACCCACTATCTAGCACGCTAAAATAGCTTATAGTTTACATGATCAAATTCCACTTTTATGCTTGGGATTCTTATAAAACTAAAAGTTTATTGTATGACCTTGGATAAATCCTACACCAAATCTAAAACCAGCATTCTTAACTGAAGTTATAGTTACACTGCAGAATATGACATTACAGAACAAAGTTCATGACCTACATGTATTTAATGATCTTGACCTGTAACGTATGGGTATATTAACTATGTTTGGATTTTGCAAAATCACTTGAAAAGAATCCACTGTGTAAAGAGTGGTTGCCGGTCAAACAAAATACAAACTATTCATTGAGATTTCCATGTAGAACTACCAGGTTCCAATGTAGCGCTTTACCATAAATTGTTAAATTGCTAAATGAGTAATTCAAGGTTGATTATATGTATGTTGTTCGCACATTGAACTGTTAATTATTAATACTTGAATGTTTCAACAAATGTAAATAGGACAATGAATGCATGTATACCATGAGACGTCTATTTTTTTGAATTTCCTTTTAAATAACATTGAATAAGTACTATTAAATCGCCTCATTATTTCCGATACTTTGTATTATTGTATCCATATCAACTGTGTAAATACCAAGATTTGATTAGTCATGTTTACAAGTCAGTTCTCAAATCACATGCATTCATTTATGTTTGCACTTGTACTTTAAACTTTTCAGTTTAATTTAACTGCACCAATTTAACTTTTAAACATGATTAGGTGTAACACCATTTCCGCTTATTTATAGTGTATACACATGCACTTCATACTTTTCAGTTTAATTTAATTGAATCAATTTAATTCATATTTGTAAATTTGATTATGTACAATCTCATTTTCATTTATGTATTGTGTGTACACATTTACTCTTTACTCTTTACTTTTCCAGTTTAATTGAATTGAGTTGAATCAATTAAATTCATAATTTCTAATATGAGTATGTACAATGTCATTTCCATCGTGAAATATCCGCAATTCTATTATGTATCATGAAACAGTAAATTTAAATGTTTTCTCTCCCTCCCAATCCCCATTTATTTTATCTTTTGATCAATATCTTTTGACTTTTTTCTATAGTCTGAAATCATCACACTGGGCCATTTGTATACAACAAATAATCTGAGTTGAGTTGTATGCTATATTTATTGTTTATTGTTCTGTATGTGACATTTGTGCATTCTTGTGGTTTCATTGTGTGCGTATGAGTAAATGAGTTTGTGTGTAATTGTGTGTGTATGTTTGTGCGTGTGTGGCTGTATGTTTCTGTGTTGTGTTGTTTGTGTTTGTTTGAGTGTAATTGTGTGTTTATGCTTGTGAATGTGTGTTTGTTTGTGTGTGTGCCTCTGCATGTGTGTGTGCTGTCAGTGTGTTGTCTGTGTGAGTGTTGGGTGGAAGGTTTAATCTCTTAGTATACAAATTAAGTTTTGTGTGTGGTTGTATGTTTCTGTGTATTGTTTGTGTGTGTGTTTGAGTGTAATTGTGTGTTTATGCTTGTGAATGGGTGTGTGTTTTTGTGTGTGCCTCTGCATGTGTGTGTTTGCATGTTCTGTGTATGTGCTGTCAGTGTGTTGTCAGTGTGTTGTCTGTTTGTGTGTGTTTGGGTGGATTGTTTATTCTTTTAGTATACCTATTAAGTTTCGTTCGTTTGTATGTCTACATTGCTTGCCCTTACCTTGTCTGTGCATTTAACATGTGAGAGTTGTATACATTTCTCCCAGTTTTACACTATATTATGTCACTTCATACTTACAACACCACAGCTTCATCTCTGAATGAATATCCCTTTTTTGACGGAGAGAAATTATTTAAATTATTTTTAATGATTCGAAATTATATTTACATGTCATTCTTGCCATAACCAAAATCTATCAGTTTTCATACAGAAATTCAATTTCAATTTCAATTGTAATCTCGGATTTTGTTAATGTATGATTGATAAATTTGAATTTAAATTTTATTTTTAATTTCGTTTTAATTTATTGCAATACTTTCGTAGTTGTATGCCTTTTAAAGAAAAAATCTCGATGTATTGATTAATTCTTACTTGCACACATTGTAAATCATACACAATTCAGCCTTTGGGCTGCCATGCTTGATTTTGAATAAAACCTTTATTGAATTGAATTGAATTAAAATGAATTGAATTGAAATTAAATTATGTCAGTTGTTTGTAGACGAACCTGATCAATTAAAGTGAGCATTGGGGTAAAAAATTCACTTTTATATTCTTATGATGTAATCACTGCCGGATCTTTCATTGATATCTAAAGTTACTAAAATCCATATTTGTTTATTTGGTAAGGTCCGGAAAGCGACTGGAATGGCTCACTTTCGAGTAGGGGTGTTGAACACTGATGTCACGGACGGACACTTTTGAGAAATATTGATTTGGTCCTATTTTGACAATCATTAAATTATCTTGAGTTTTGTTTGTAAGTAATCATAGATGAAACACCAGTTTGCTAAAATGCAGAAAAATATTGTGAAATATTTGTACAAGAATGGTCATACCGCATTGTTACATTCATGTTTATGCAAATTTGTCTGTCCGTGACAGAAAGAAAATTTAAAAGTTTTTTGTTCAATTGCTGGAGCAATGAACTTAAACAAAAACATGCTGAGCTATCTCACTAACAAAAGACCTATAATGTGTATGTATGAAACCCAGATCAATTAAATATTTATATACTAAATATGAATTTGAAAATATCACGGACGGACAAAATTTTTGTCACGGATGGACAAGTGCATTATACTGCAATGGTACATGTAATGGATTTCTAATTCAGTGATTTTGTAAATGTGTTTTATCACTTTGGGGAGATATTTCAGCACATAAATCCAATAAATGGTATTGTAATTCATAAATACACCCCCACATAACCCCCTCCCCCAACACACACTCACACACGAGTGTTTTTATGCCCCCGCAGACGAAATCTTGAGGGGGCATTAAGCATTGCACCTGTCCATCCGTCCTTCCCTTCATCCACCTAATTGGTTTCTGCACGATAACTTTAAAAATACTGGACGGATTTTAAATATTTTTGGTGTGTAGGTAGATCACATTAAAAAAACACAGGTTAAGTTCAAATTCGGAGTCCACAAGTCAAAGGTCAAAGGTCACAGCTCATTATACAGGCAGATTGGTTTAAAGATGATGACTTCATAAATATTTGATGGAATTAAAATATTTTTGGTATGTAGGTAGCTGACACTAAAATCCAGATCAAGTATGAATTTGTAGTCTGCAAGTCAAAGGTCAAAGGTCACAGCTCATTATATATGCAAATTGGTTTTTGGGTGATAACTTGATAAATATTCAACAGAATTTAAATAAAATTGGTATGTAGGTAGATGAAACTAAAATACAAGTCAAGTTCAAGTTGGAGTCTGCAGGTCAAAGGTCACAGGTCACAGCCCATGTAAAATGGTTTCCACACACTCAATAAGAAATGCTTACTGACTGCATTATAGCTGGGACATCTGTGTCCTGTGCTCATACAAAATTTCTAGTTTTTCAGTTTTTCAAGTTTATTGAGATATGAGTACTGGAAGCTGGGCTGAAATATCAATTTTAATTGGGATAATGCCCATCTGTGACACAAAATGTCCGTCCGTGATGCCAAATGTCCGTCCGTGACACTGGAAATGTCCGTCTGTGACAAAACTTCTTGTCCTTCTAGTAAAAGTTACAGCTGGCTTCAAAATTTCATACATATGTCAGGGAAGTCAGCTTATTAGATTAACATCTGCAATGAAAAGAAATTGTCAGCGTTGTTTCGTTTAGATAGAAATAACAAAAGATCATTGACAAGTGTAGAAACCCATTTCTATCCTGTCTGTCCGTGACATTGAATATTTAATGGATTCTATCTTTAGTAGGTAACCATGGCAACAAAATTCCATAAACATTTAACAATTTCAATGATACTCTTCACAATTAACCATACACAAACTTGACAACTTTCACTACTAAATTTTTACAAGCCTTTAAACTTTCAGAATTTGTTAAATATCCGTCCGTGACAAACTGATCGGGCTCAGACCCATTCACCATACAAACTCCTGAATATATTAAGGAATGAAATATTTACCAGTAAATACTGCAGCAGCCCTGATATCGTTGGAATCTTGAGATATTTGCCACCCGTTATGTCACATGCTTGTTGTAGTAGACTGGAGTCCTTGTCTAGTATGCAAGCATCAATGGGTATACTCTGAAACAGAGACAAATGTACAGATATTGGTAAATATGGATAAATATGTAAGACAGAAACAACTGTGTGTTAGCTTACAATCCTCGAGTACCTCCTTGCATCCTAATCTCAGGTTTCATTGGATTAAACTCTTTACCTAACATATTCCCCTGTTTACAATGTGGACATTTTAGCAGACGCTGCAGGTCAATGTAGAACAGAAGTCACAACTAGAAACGTCAATGACGTAGCGCTCAATCCGGCATCTCGCAACATCATATATCCGAAATTTCATGTGGCTACAATTTTATACTGGTCAAAAAATTAAAATTTGATGTCCGGAGGAACATGAATATAAAAAAATTAGAGTGAAAAATATTAGTTTCATGCCCCGGAAGGGACATGAAAAAAATTAAATAATAATAAAAAAATAATAATACTACATGAATTATAATGATTGCACCCGCGGATCCCTTCCGGGGCTCCATACTGATTTTTGTTGTTGGAAAAAACACATTTGAAGTGGAACTAAATTAAAAGGTACTTGATATGATAAGAACTGAATTAAATTTCTGTATTTTTGGAATAAAATCTGCATAAATTACCATAATTAATGGGGCAACAGTTAAAAATTTTGGGTAGAAGTTTAGTGTACAAAGCTTAGCTCTACAGATAAAGCAAACTAAATCAAAATTGTGTTGAGAATGAATGAGAAAGTCATTTTTTGTGATTTCTTTCGAAAATTTGCATAAATTTGCTAATATTATTGATTGCATAATTGATTAATTTCAAAATTTTGTGTAGAAGTCTTGAGCCCGCCACCGTACATGTAAGCGCTATCAGATCAAACAAACAGAACGAAAATCGGTCAAAGAAATGTGGGAGAAGTGAATAATTTTGTTATTTTTGGAATAATTTGCATAATATACCGTTAATTAATTAATGGAGTATAATTTCAAAATTCTGTGTAGAAGTTCAATGTGCATAACTCAGCCCTACCAAATAAGCAATCACATCAAAAATCGGTGAGAAATGAAGGAGAAGAACATTTTTTGTGATTTCGAAAAATTTTGCATAAATTTGCATAATTGATTAATTTTAAATTTGCATAAATTGATTAATTTCAAAATTGTGTAGAAGTCTTGAAGCCCCCAACTAAAGCCCTATAGATCAAACAAACAGATGAAATCGGTCACGAAATGTGGGAGAAGAGCAATTTTGTGGTTATTTTTGGACTAAATTTTGCATAAATTACCATAATTAATTAATGGAGTATAATTTCACAATTCTGTGTACAAGTTTAATGTGCATAACTCAGCCCTACCAAATAAAGCAATCACAATCAAAATCAGTTGAGAAATGAAGGAGAAGAAGCATTTTTTGTGATTTCGAATAAATTTGCATAAATTAACATATATAATAAATTTCACGATTCTGTGTAGAAGTTTTAAATCCCCCACCTAGCTCTATCATGTGAAACAATCAGAATCAAAATCGGTTGAGAAATGACGAAGAAGAAGCATTTTCAAAACTGTGGACGGACGGACGCCGGACGCCACGCCATGGCATAAGCTCATCGAGCCCTTCGGGCCGGATGAGCTAAAAATAAGGTGAATTACACCAACTTTTACAACCTACCCATTAATTTTTGAATTCGTTCTTGTAAATGCTTATTTGGAACAGGGAGAAGAATGTTCACATTTGCTTTAAAAAATTTAATATTACAATCCTCTTTTTTTCCTCTATGCTGTCATACTTTTAAGTGTAAATGTTAGTTTTAAATGTTGTAATTATTATCATAACATTATATATAATGTAGTAATGTTACAGTATTGTTTTTATTGGTGGAAATCAAATTGAAATGAATTGATTTTCATTTCACTTATTCTTGACAGAAACAGGCCCAAGAGAATAAAAGTTCTCAGATTTGGTGATAAGTGATCAAGCCAAACATGGTTAACGTGACAATGTTTGTGCACTGTACCTGCTTCTGTGCTGTGAAGATGACATTCATGAAGTTCATGTACTGGGAGGCACTATCATCGGCTGCTTTGATAACCTGATATATACAATAATGAAGAAAAAATATCTAAACAAAGATCAAAGCTTTGTTTGTGTGATTGCAGACAGAAAGACATGAAAGCACTTGAAAGAATTGCTAGGCAGGCAGGAAAGATCAAGGGGTAAATAAGAAACTTTACCGAAGTATGTACTGAAAGGATTCTTAAAAAAAAGCGACTGAAAACTTCAAAAATAAAAGCCACCTATTACCAATACCTTCGTTCCGGGAAAAGACTGAAAACAATCAAATGTAAAACCAAAAGATACCGCAAATCCTTTGTTCCACTTTCTGTTAGATAACTCAATGACAAAACATAATTTCCTCCACGCTGTACCAACCCTCATCATATATATATATATATATCATATATATAATTTATCAAAATTATGTATATTTGCTAGACTCCGAAATTTTATTTAAACCAGTAAGAATAACCATTCATCAGGGCTCCACACTAACTTTTTTTCCTACCTGCCCTTTGGGCAAGTAAAATTATCACTTCCAGATTTTTACTTGCCCGAATGAAAAATTTACTTGCCCGAAAACAAACCATAATCAAAAATATTAAAGATAATTTCTCAATAATTCTAATCAGGACTTTTTATCAACAGAGGTAACAGTTTGTTCTGGAGAATCATTTATCTACCTTCCCCAGTAAGGAGCCCGACATACATGTACATAGTTTCAGTGGAACCACCAAGAGACTCAGTACAGAGAGGCTGACGCTTTTAGTTAGCATTTTTATAGCATTGAATTTTCTTTATTTTAATTCTGGAGGTTGCTAAAGGTGTGATTTATACATTTAAAGCTTCTGAGTCATAAAATTAAGTATAATCAACAAAATAATGCTGAAATTTGGTATCGGGCCTAAGTTAACTAAAAACAATTTTTGACATATTTTGTTCATTTTTAGTAAGATTTCGGACATGTTTTGTTCATTATATGATCAAATTTTACTTGCCCACTTGGGCAAGTAAATTTTAAAATTGTGAGTTTTTACTTGCCCGACATGGAATTTTACTTGCCCAGGGCAAGCGGGCAAGTGCTAGTGTCGAGCCCTGCATTCATAAATCCAAATTTGTCAAATGTTTTCATTATGACATCATAATTATATATTTTATAATATTCATTTTTCATTGCCACACGTGCCTTCTTGTTAACTGAACATCTTTTGCTAAATGCTCAAAAACTCAAACCTCCATTTCTTTTGTCAGTTTCTATTTTTTTACCTCTAGCTTTATCAATCAGTTCATTTCATATAGTGTTATAATAATTAATCTATACCCAAATTCATTTAAACTGTTGTCAACCTATTTTATATGTTCTCATTTGGTCACGTATATAATGTACTTTGTATCTTTGTTAAATATATTTCGTACTTGTATGGTATATTTGTGTATTGTAAAGTGTGAATGAACAAAATTTCCAAATTATTGGACAATACAGATGAACTTCTGAAGTTATGATGAAGTCTCATGTAGTCCCATGTACAAATTATTATATTTTTTTCATTCCTAGAAAAACACACAGATCTGGGTGTAACTTATACAGTTCGAACTCGATTAACCGGCTACGTTGGGACCAGCAGCCATCCGGATAAGTGATATGGCCGGATAAGAGAGATAATGTACAAACACAGTATAGGGGGGAGGTACATATGCCATAAGTTGTTGTATAAACAACCCAAAGACCATGCACAAATTGCAACAGACCTCCCACATGTGGCACTTTATTTACTGTCCTTGATAACCAGCATGTTTCTGTGTACACTTCTGATAAAGGTGTATCAATTACACGTAATGACTGATAAGCCCATTGTCCGGATAACAGAGATCTGCGTATAATCGATGGCCGTATAACCGAGGCCGAACTGTACTAGAATCAATCAAAGTTAGGGCATAACAGTAAAATGATTACTATGTATATAATAGGCTTACCAGAATTCTTGCTTTCAATTTTTCTCCAGCTGTAAATAGAAAAAAACATGAAAATCTATGATTTATGTATTGAAATGGATATTAAGTTACAAGATTTATGATGCATTTCTTTCCTATTTTCAAGATTTCATTATATTGAATAATTTTAATACAATCACAATGGATAGATACTAGTCGTTGATTGATAGTTTGATTTTGCTTTAACACGCATTTCCCAGAGAAATAGCAACGAGATATCTTGTGTCTAGTCTCCAATGGGCTAAAATATATATATATATTTTTTTAATTTTTATATATTAATGACTTATTTCCTTTTTCAATTTAATATTTTTAGCTATTTATTAATTAGTAATTTATCTATTTTCAATCTAGTTCACACAAAAAAATGAGGTGTGAAAAAAATACAACATACCAGCATGGTGTAATTATAAATAATTTGTCTGGCAATGAAGTAACTGTGTAAAAATGCTTTAGCAAGTTTTTATGACAAACTACATGATTTTCACTCAATCAGCTGTAAATTTAACCAAAAATGTATGTTTATTCAAACTGATATGTTTTGTTAACAAATGTTGCACTGTGCAGAGAGTGATGGCAGTAAATCACTCCCCCAACCAACCCCCACGTGTCCATTCCATTCTTTTCTGCCACAAAAACACTCTGATATATATACAGTGTACAAACCTGCAGAATCTTTGTCAGTCCTGTGGATATCTATTGACACTTGTCAAGGAAAT